>DWNR01004732.1:0-10650 GCA_018250455.1 Polygonus leo
AGTAGATAATTGTGGAATGAAGGTATAAAATTAAGGTCACTTCCATCATTAATAGCTTGCTTAGCTAGAATATCAACCTTTTCGTTACCAGTTAAACCAACATGGGATGGTATCCATTGAAGATAAATGTTCTTGGAGTCAGCATGTCTCAAAAGAAGCTTTAAAATTGCATAAGCTACAGGTAGGCCTCGGAATGCCGAGGTACACCGAGCTAGGTGTTGGAGTGCACTTCTTGAGTCTGACAATATAACAACATTGTTATAATTCACTGATGCTACATATAACAAAGCTTGATAAATGGCTACAAGTTCAGCTTCCATTATAGACATATTAAAGTTAATTTTATATTTAGAAGAAATATTTGTTTCGGAATCTAAAAATGCTGCTCCAAGTCCATGTTTATCTTTCGACGCGTCCGTAAATATTTTATTAAAAATTAAGTAATTATTGTTTAAGTAATCTATACATCTATTTAAAAAGTAAACATACAAACGGGTCTGATTCGGACCAATATGTGCTTGCACGAATGGTCAGTGTGATGTGAGAAAAAAGAGAGAAACAAATAGCAATTAATAGCACAGGGAAAGGCCCTGATTTGAGGCCTTTCAAAAATTTGACTAAAACTTGTAATACTAAAATTGGTCTATAGTTGTCGAGGTTTTTCGTATCAAATGGCTTATGCAAGGAAATGGTTTTATGTTTCATTAGGTCCAGACTTTAAGGATGGTAGAATTCGTGTAGTTTGTCCGAGGAGTTATCAGCCCCACCATCATAATCCTCCGTGACGCAATTTATTGTGTTTCGATCTCGATCGAACAGCAGATGCGCGGTTCTCGGTTATACGTACGCACTAGGCGATCATCGTAATGCTCAATGGTAGTCACGCTGTGGTCAACTTCAAGAACGATCCAACAATTAGTCACAACGCCATCTCTTGGACTCCTCGATCGATTATTGATATACATGCCATATAAGTCCCACAGACGACTAAGCAAACGACTTTATCTGAATACAGATAAAAAATCTCAACTAAGACATACATTGCGGTATTGGGCAATTAGCTTGTAATTGCTCACCATCACACGACAGATCTGTCACGCTTCACATGTCTGGGAATGGTTCATGGGAATTCACTTATTTTTTTCTTAATGCCTTGTCGCATCGCGAACGGTATAAGATCGGTTTGCTATTGTTTTTGAAAAGCTATGTACTCGCGTCAGCAAAATCAGCAACGGTAAAGTTGTATTTTTAATATTCACCGAATGGAATGTAATTGTAGTAGATTTTAACCTGAAACATGCAAATTGTACAATGTTTTATTACTCTGATATTTCAGCGATTTAAAAAGAGGGAAATTATCTTGTAAGCATATAATTTTTATATCACTTCTAGCTGACCTGACGGACATTGCCAGTAACTTTCGATTTGTAATAAAAAACATGATGAGATTAATAAAAAAGCCTTTTAAGTTGGACAAAGTTAGATATCTGAGCGAAATTTAGGTAGTTTCGGAAAAGTTAATTCTCATACTTAAATTACAAGTTACAAATCTTCACTTCTATCGGCATCCTTGTCTGCCAATTAATTAAGTAACTTCGCAAATGTTAGACACACTACTGTACATACATGCAATAGGAAAGTATTTACACAGACTAAAAAGTGCGTGACGGATAAGCTATCGTCTGTCGTCGGTCTATATAATATTTTATCAGGGTAGCCTTACTAGATTCTGATCTATATAATGTTGGTTGACCTTAGAAAAATCTGAATTACTTGTATGAGCTCAATTTTGGAACCTAATATACCGGGCTAGTTTAATTTACTAACTTCTGACTGCGAATAAATGTAGCAAACGAGCGTGCAGCCCATCTGAGGCTAAGCGTAATCAATCCCAAGTACGATTAAATCATACTTGAAGTTGCAAACAGATGCCTTACTACCCCTGAGGAGTCATAAATTCGTCTCGTGTACAAAGATAGCCGGCTACCACGCTTCCCTAAATATTGAGCTCAATATTAAATTGCTACACGGAGGATTATAAAGGTACCACCAGCTCCCCGTCTACACGTATTCTACCATCGTTAGATTTACTAGCTACTGCCGCGACTTCCTACATATAAATTCGCGACTTTGTATGACTGTCGTAATAATGTAGGGGCTATCAATATTCATGGGAACATTGAATAAAAACCCCGTTACTTGATTCTCTTCAACTCCGATACTAATGAACTACATAATTAAGAACTAACAGTTATGACAGCCATTGCTAAGCTTTTCGTGTGGGAAGCAATTGTTATTCAAAGGCAATAAACTGAGTACTTCTGTCAGCACTACTTTAGAACTGACTTCAAAAAACGTTTTCGAACCAAATTAATTGTTAAAACGGTTTTTGATGGATAATGTTTTACGAGCTATTTACATTAATGTAGAAAACTGTCCAGTGTGATCTTATCGAAGTATTACACTGGACAGTTACCGTGTGTATCAATATATGTTCGCTAGCTTCAGCCTGTGATATATCTATTTGAAAAGAAATGTTAAAAAAAGTTCAATTCCCAGGCCTATTTATCGCTTTAATAATCTCGAGTTTCATAAAAACCATACATCACTAGGATTGGACTTCAAAGAAGGACCAAATGAATTACTTCCTTTCTTAATTCGTCTCTATACCCATTTTCGTTTTTGTTTGTATGTATGTTCGTGTATAATTTATTTATTTAATAACCGAATTTGCTGACGATTTTTGCTATGGGTACGGTATAATGGAGATCCCTTTTAGACCTAAGAGTTCAGAGATACACCAGGAAACTCAGATTGGGTCGGAAAATTGGTTGAGAAAAACGAAGCGAGACAGCATCAATATTGCTTTTCACTTTATAGTTCGATCTTTTGTTTAATTACAATCTTTAATGTGATTTACAATAGACTAATTTAGGTAGTTTTTTATAAATAAATAACAAAAGTAAATCTATAAATATTTTTTGCAATTTCTGACAATTAAGCCATGTCCATAGACAATACTTATTAAATTACGTTCATAACAATATTAGGTACGTTCACGGAAGCAGTCTTCAGGAATGACAGATCATCAAAGAAAATAGTCAATTACGTGAAAGTGACTTCCACGTAAGCGATGAGGAAGTGAGTCTTGAAGCTTAGCTAACTGACGTTTCTCTTTGTATTTCATTTGCAAATTGGGTTTTTGTGTGGAATACGTTTTGTAATTGCTTGTAATTAGTAGGCTTAATGGAGGTTGGTAAGCTATTTTGTGTTGTGACGTAATACTGTGTTAAACACTGGTAGCTGCAGTGGCGGATTCACGTAGCAAGAGTTAATGCTAGGGGCCCCCGCGCATATAAGGGGCCCCAAAGCTTGACTGAGGTGCATGAAAAGGTTAATCTTAAAACCAAGTAGGCAGTACCCTAAATCAAGGACTCTTCAATAGAATTTGCTACAGACCCTGCGCTATCTTAATCCGGCACAAGGTAGCTGATAATATAGCAAAGATGGTATAGCCTGGTTTAAAGATAAAAACGTTTGATCATAGATGCGTTGCTACCCCTGAGAACTAAGACGTTTGCCTTTAGGCTTTATAGCCCGCAACCGTACCTCTCCAATCGAAACACAAGAATTCCTTCAAGGAGGATTGTAATGGTGGCGGTGGTACCTCCCCGGTCGAACTACATGAAATCCACCACCTGCGGCAATGGCTATACTTATACTTATATACGAGGCGATCATCTTAGTCCTCAGGGTTAGCAACGCATCTGTGATCAAATTCAGGTATGATTCAATCGTACTTGGGGATGATTATTGATGTCCATATGTGGCAGTGACCACTTCCTATCAGCTGGACTGCATGCTCGTTTGCTACCTTCACTCGATAAAAAAAATATACTTGCCATTGCTAAGAAGACGGTATTAAATATACCTATTAATTAATAAACAATATTAAGGTGTGGCATAACACCAGGATGTTTCAAGTCCCTGATTACAACATGTTGCCGGTAGTTAAAATTTTTTGCCACTGTTCGGTACTGTTGGTATTTCACTATTTTGTCAGTGTTTACTTTACAATCGTCTTTAAAAACTTAAAAAAATAAGTAAAAATATTTCATTTTTTTCTTTTCTTTTACAAAAATTTCTTTTATTTCTAAACCGACTTGAAAAAAGGTAGGAGTCTTTCAATCATGTTATATTTTTATGTTTATTACCACAGTCAGTTACCATGAAACGATCGTATTTTTTCTAATTGACATTCGACATTAAAGTTAAAAAAACTATTATTTTTCGCATTTTATACACTACACGCGTGCATTCTTTTTTTTAATTTAGGGTATACCTTAAGCAGGCTTTTTCAATTTTATTTCAAGATGCACGCGATTAAGTTAGTAGCTTAATAGTAGGGTGAAGCGAATAGGTTGAGAACCAATGCCTTAGAATTTAGAGAGAGGAAAAACCAGTGAAATGGAACCGCGAACTGACCAGTTTTCCCTTTATGACGGAGAAATTGTAATTATGAAGGCTTTCGCGCACGAGAGGTTAGAAAACCGCTTTCCATGACGGATGACCATGACTGAGGGAATTACTTGTGGAGTGACTTGGCGACTTAGGTGGTCCGGGTTCGATTCTAGGCCCGGATATCTGAATAATTCATTTTGTGCGTGTCCATGGCTCTCGACACGACACGAAACGCCGTGAAATTTCATAGTATCTAGTGTAAAAAGTTTTGTCGGGGTTTTTGGTAGAAAGGTGAAAATTTAGTGATGTGTGTATTTTTAAAGCCGATTTGGCTTATCGTTGAATTTTGGGACACCTGTATATGTAATACATATACAAAAATTATAGGTTTTATTTAGCCTATGAATAAATTATTTTAATTTATTCTTTAGTCAAATTACTCTATGATGGAATTGTTTCTTTTCCAGCGGTGTGTATGGTAGCAGGGGTGGCGGTGTACCCCGCGGGCTGGGGCGAAACGGCTGTGCAAGAGACCTGCGGGCCTACTGCCGACCAGTATAATATAGGTTTGGTATTGTTACTCATATTTACTAAAAAATTAGGTTCTCTCAAAGTTCTCAACGGAAGAATTCATTTCATCTCGTACATTGGCAACAACAGAATTCTGTAATCTCACACAAACAATAATTTTAAATAAAATTGTTTTATCTTTTAATATGTGTGTTTTTATATTTTTTGCAGCCTGCAGTCCTCCTGGTAACTTGTCTCTGCCGCCAGATTGTACGATTGAATCGTACTAGGTTGACCATAGATGCGTTGTTACCCCTAACTACTCATAATCGAGTATTGAGACATGACAAATACAGAAATATCCGCCTCATCTGCGCGCGCGTCCGCCGAAGTATAGTCGGCAACCAGGCCTCTTCATAACACCAGACGTTTTACGAAGGATTTATGAATGTGACGGTGGTCCTCCCTGGCCGAACACTATTATTTAACTGACGTATGTATATGTCAATATACATACGACGTATGTATAATAGTCTGATTCATAATTAGGTGACCAAAATGTAAACAAAGGGGTTGACCTAGTAATAAAATAAGTTACTAATGGTAGATTCCGATTTTTGAGAATAAAAATCTAATGGGATTATATTAAAATAATAAATTAAATAAATAAAGATGAATTTAAATTTTGCAATACATATTTTGACTTAATTTCGTTTCATACACTTATAATAATCAAAGACAAGATTTATGGTAAAAATTCAAATTTGATAATGGTAACACAATCGGGATTTGAAACATTTTTCATGTTACCTTTTTGACGTGTCGTAGCTTAGCGTAATTTTACGAAATTTTGTATGAAAATGGAAATAATATAAAAAATTAAATGTTTAGCACATCTGTAATTATATTTTGACAATGACATTTGTTTGTTTACATTTTCGACACCTAAATATGAATCAGGCTATAGTTAGATTTAAAATTTCAAATTTGCCATTGGCCACTTATCATCAGGAGGACTGCATGCTCGTTTGCTGCCATTATACGATAAAAAAGCAGCATTCCATCTTGGGTCGGTCGGTAGTTAGGTAAGTTCTTGTGTATTCGTCCCGTGGATACACATAGGGTTTAAGTAATACTTGATGTCCACCATAGATGACTTGCTTCGTATTGCCCGTGGGGCTCCCATACAACAAACATGATTTTTACCGTACCATTCCGTACCATTTTTATAGATATCATAAGGTTATTATAATCAGACGCGGTTCTATGGTCACAGTGCAAAACGTTTAAAAATGGTCAATTTACGAAGATTGAAAACCAGATATCACTGCAGACGTTCAAAATATTACTACTCGTTTTGACAATAAAAATAGAAGTATTCAATTCGTTTATGATGTAATTCATATAATTATACTCAGTATTTTTGTGTAATGACCCTCCAAAGTTTAGTATGACCCCTCCCCCCCTCCAAATTTGAGTCTGCGACCGCGCCTGAGCGGAATCATTAGTGACTGTGATGATAATGACTGTGTTTAAATATAATTTGCCTGATAATGTCTAAGTCCCTGTTGTGTTGTTGCAGATGCGGTACTGTATTGCAGCGCTGTGGTTGTCGGCGCTGGCCACGCTGGCGGCGGCGGCCGATGCGCCTCACGACCCTCCTCCAGCTCAAGTAAGTATTTCATTTACAATCCTTCGTGAAGCTATTTATTTAGCTTCGGGTTTGAGATGCGTGAGGAGAATCTCAAAGGTAGCAACGCATTTACGGTCAACAGCAGGTATGATTACTAGTTGTTACCTCAGTAATCTAACAGTTTATATTTATATTAAAATGCCGTTTCGTGTTTTCGCAAATAGACAGATATACAGTTCAGAGATACAACACTATTCCAAAGATATAATCATTCAGATGAGTGCTGTTCTCTTTTCAAGAAGTATGTGTTTGTTTCTAATTTAAATTTTATTTTATCAATCTAAACTAGACTACATCATACCTGAGAGCAATCTGATATTTAATGTGACAATTACAAATCACGTATCTACCAATTAGGTGATTGTACGTATGGTACTAGCTGCCCTGGCAAACGTTGTTCTGCCGTATAAATTATGTGCCCGCCCCGCACTTTGTATCCTCTCCTGAAGTTTTAGCAAGGAGCCCTTATTTTTTCGATAATGAGTATAGCCTATGATACTCAGGGATAATGTAGCATTCCATCGGTGAAAGAATTTTTAAATTCGGTTAAGTCGTTTTTGGGATTATTCGTTACAAACATACAAAAATACAAAGCTTTCTTTATAATATTAGTATAGATAGAATGTATATGCCTGTAATATTTAGTGTATATGACTATTAAAGTATATCATTGGCATACTTGAATAATATTAGGGAAAGTGGGGTAAAATGACGCACTGGAAGAACAATACATGGCTCTGAACGTGGCAGTGATTGTTCAAACCTCTGCTGTTGTTCCATTGTCATGTTTTGCTCGCCCCGTGGCACAGTCTTTATGCCTTGGTGTTCGTTTAATTAAAGTTTATTTAGGAAAATGAGACAAGCAGTGATAGTCTAGTGGTTAAGATTTCGAATTCTTACGCTGGTGAATCGAGTTCGAATCCCGTGTCCAGAACCCTTCCTGGACAATCATGATAGAAAATTAAACTCGTAGAAGGTTATATAGAATCTAAGTTGGTAGGTAGGGGTTGAAAAATAGTCAGCAAAATACTGAATCGAATTCAGATATCACCAGTTAATGGTTCTGAAACTCGTATAGTTCAACAGTAATAATGGAGTTGAAACTCCAAGTTAGAGAGCTCTGCTAAAACTCGAGACGAGAGCATGATGCGAACATCGTAGGTTCCAGACATAGCGATAATTTATCCAGATCACTATAGGCAACAATGACAACTTAGATACCAATGTTCTAAAGGCTATTTTTTACTTTGCCGTTTAAAAAATGTGTGATCATTCCAATAGTTGAGTCAACAAACATTCAACAGGTAACTAAATAGATAATAGCAATCTCTATTAAACTAATATGAGAAACTTAAAATCTTCCTTCTAATTATAAGTATACATAATAACTTTCACAAATAATATACTGCAATGTGTGCGCACTGAACTATAGTTAAATAAAATATAGTGATATGAGTGCACTGCTAAAAAGTTATTCATAAAATATAAAATGAAATACAGAAATCTTCATCGGAAAGATATGATTCAAATAAATGCATTTTCCAAACGGCGTGAAATCTACACAATCGAGTCACAAACTTAGAAGATCAAAGTTTCGCTAGCAGTAATAACGTTTCGTTGGCGCCTCAAAAGAGAATATTATTTGTACAAAACACAAAATCGTGGGACAAAGGAAGGCAAACGTATTTGATATGTATCTGTAGTAATAGTTATCTATATAGTGATCTCCAGACAAACGGCCCTAATAAGATTAACGTATCTCTCTCATCCCAACGTTTATGTTCACGCTTTGCTTGATGGTGTAAGACATTCGTTAGTCGCAAAATCAATCTTCAGAAAGTGGTCTAAATTGTTTCTTTCGGCCGGACTATCATTTATTCATTCATTCGGGTCGGGTTAAAAGACGTCAAATGATGTCATCAGTAAGTACTTACTTACCTTACTTGGACCTTTAAAAATAGTGTAGCCTATGTGAATTCATTAATAAGTTTGCTAACTGAAGAGAGAGTAGATCAAATTTTCTCTGCTTTTTCAACATTTTTCGTTAATACTTCGCACCTACTGGTCACAGCATGTTTTATAGCCTTCCTCAATAAATAGGCTATCCAACACTAAAAGAATTTTTCAATTCGAACCAGTAGTTCCTGATATTAGCGCGTTCAAACAAACAAAAAAATTTAACATTATCTAGAACTGGATTCTGTATATGGTTCAACCAAGATAATATGTCTCAATTTGTCTGGACAAATTAATTATAACCGCATAGATTAACATAACTAGTAACAACTATCCTCTCTTCCGTCTCAGGCCGCTGTCCACTGAAGATTTGAAAGCGGTTTCCTGGCGTATACGATGGCGATAGCGTTCTTTCAACATTTGCATAGGCGTCACAACGGCATAACGAGTTGAAGAAGGCGGCGGAAAACCGCTGGAGACAGAGGGCACGCAACCGGTTACAGTGGCGCCTATTAGGGGAGGCCTATGTTCAGTAGTGGCAATAAAAGGCTGATGGATAGATAGATGTCGTTGCGAAGTCGATAAACCCGCTAGTGGGATAAACCTTACTAACAAATATGCGAAATCAAATATTCATATTACTACTTACAAACTTTTAATATCACTCTTCAATCTTTACTAGTCAAGGTTTGTCACAATGCTAGGGGCAGCAGTGGTCATTGACTACCTATCCATCTATTGATAATGGTAATTGTGCTCTTACTTTTCAAAATCCAAATCCCAAATTCAAAATGTTAAACCCTTTTAAACTTTTAAAAACAAAAGTTTTAAACTTTCAAAAACAAAGTAACAAAAAACAATTCTACAAACCAATTAAGAAGTAAACTCGAAATGATACGAATTAATGAAACATTCATAAATACGGTGCCATTTCACTTTCATCTTGAACACGAGCAACACGGCTTCAGGGCTGTCATCCTGAATACAGGAATTGTCGACACCAGTAAATCAAAAACAATATTCTTTCGGGATTATTCGTGTCAATGATTTTGTGTTATGATGAAAAGTCTTTGAAGCGTTCAATGTTTCTTATCTGAATTTACGAAATGGGGAGCAGTGCGTACGAAAACCCAAGTACGATTGAATGTGCTGTTACCCCTAAATTTAGGGGCATATTATAAAAGTGAACTCAAGATTGATATCGATCTTGAGTGCAGTTTAAGCACTAGATAATGGACTAAAAGCCGTACTTAAAATCGACCTCAGTTTTGAGGTCTCACTCTATTGATACGGCCCTTATATGTTTTTAATATAATTATTATCCTGCCGTCATTATCTTCATACAAAATTCCAAGCCATTATATTCGTCCACGAAACCATTGAATCTACTTATTCAATTTTAATTATAATGAACATAGGAGAGGGGATACGTTGGGATCCGTCAGATGGCGCTGTTCTCGACTTTTTAAAGGAACTTCTCGACTTTTGTTTGTCCGCTACTTTACATATGAAAAGATCCATTAACAATACTTATCCGTTTGTCCGTCCTCCGTACTTCCTTCTGTCACAGGGTTGTGTCTCTTGAACCGTATGCTTATTACACTTTTATATGATGTGCATTACTGAGATCGCTATAACAACAAATATTAAAAATAAAAGAGTTAATTACTATCATATAATGGTAGCAAATGAGGTAGCCGTCCTTCTGCGGATAGTTAATGATGAGATGGTAAATGGTTACTGCCGCCAATCATACCCAAACATGACTCCACGCCCCTCCAAGCCGAAATACAAGAATTGTTCAATGACCTGGCAACTTGGCACTAGAAATAAAATGACTGATACAATTGCCAAATGATCGTATTGGCAATTTTATCAGTCACTAGCTGACCCAGCAAACGTTGTTCTTCCATTAAAATATATATAAAAATAGGGTATATATAGTATAGATGGGTAGTAGGGCTATACATATGATTTTTTCGAAACTTTAACCGTTTACGCAGCGGAAACTCTCAATAGGAAAAAAAACC
>DWNR01004733.1:0-10649 GCA_018250455.1 Polygonus leo
AAGTGCCACACTAAACCGCCCAGTACAGCGCGCCATACGACACCTTCGTACTTTAGTTCGTGTATCTCCGAAACAAAACGCCATTGTAATTTTTTCTACTGGCTTTTTCTATATTACAAACTATATTTTAACGTAAAAAAATATATAAAAATACGCGAAGTTAGAAAAAATCAGATTTTTAATATTTACTTCCGGTTTAATATATGATTTTTTTTCTGATATTAACCAATTTTTAAAAACCCATTAATATTCTCAAGTAATCACAATTTAGTTATAAATAATTCCATTTAATTGACTGCAAAAAAATATTGTTGAAAAATCCGTTCCTTAAATTTTGTAAAATTTTTGAAAACGCATAAACCACTGTTTGTTAAAAAAAAATAGTGATGACTACTTATTCAGGCCCTATACATGTTCAATTAACCCAGTTATGAAGGAAATCCAAAACCTCACATTTTTTTCGCTGCCCGCTTGACGTGAAATGCCCCATATGTTTAAGGAAAAGAAAAATATCAGAATAAGACTTTATGAAATTTTAGGATTACCTATTGTTAGGATTTAATTTATAAGGATGTAGGCAAAACTCAGACTATAAGTCTTGTCGCTATAAGACTTGACATTAGCTCGACAAGAGAACAACTAAGTAACATTAGTACTATGACCGATCAGCTGATAATGGAACATAATAATTTTAAATTACAAATAGAAAACCTATGCATTTAGCTAAACTTTCACTCGATATAGGAGCCATTTATAAACAAGTTCCATTTCGGAAGCATGTGATCAATATTTCAAAAAAATGAGGTGGATTATTACCTTTGAAAATTTTTACATAAATTTGCTTGTTGACGATAAAACTGTAACTACAAGGCTACAAGGAACTACTATAAGATAATGACATAATAATATTGAATAAAATAAACATGAAATATTGTACAAGAGAAACAGAATCTTCAAGAACTTTATTAAATCACATACATATGTATATATATAACAAAAAAAAATCGGGTGGAACACTTTATCACTTAGGGGTATGAAAAATAGATGTTGACTGATTGTCAGACCTACCCGATATGCACACAAAATTTCATAAAAATCGGTTGAGCCGTTTCGGAGGAGTTTAACCGCAAACACCGCGACACGAGAATTTTATAAGTTTCCCAATGCTCTTACAATTCGTCCCATTTTTAAAAAAATAAATACCCTAATAACTGCCTTCTACCGGTACTGCCCACGGTATTTGAAAAAGTACAACATAATCAGATAAGCTATTATTTATTTATTTCCTTTTTTAAAAGCAATATAGGTTTCAAGATTAATCTAGCACAGGATTTGGTGTAGGCGGTAATTGATCTAGTTACAAATATAATAATAAATATAGATAGTCGTGAAATTACTTTAGATATATTCATCATTAGGTAGATGCTAATCGGTGTACTTATATTATTTATTAATTGTTATTTCTCTGTAAGTGGTTTTTGTAATCTTATGAGAAATATATGAAACCACAATATAGATAGAAATCTGAATGATGCATTAACAAAGTGAAAAGATGTCATATATTTTCTGGTTTTAGGTATTTGTGTATGTTTACCCCTCTTTGTTATCATGGCACTCACGATAGGGAACGTTGTTCCCAGGGAAAAGGGAATCCTAACTATTTATTGTAGTGTCTGTACATGTAAGAAAATTATCATGGACACATAATTGTCATCCGCTAGGTATTCAACTTGGTGATAGAGAAGAGCGAAAAGAGCGACATACTGGAGAAGCGGCTGGAGATCCTGCACGACGAGATTACTCTCGCGGTGTACAGGAACGTGTCGCGCGGACTGTTCGAGCGGCACAAGCTGGTGTTCAGCTTCCTGCTCAACATGGCGGTGTACCTGCACGCAGGCCGGGTCACGCACGACCAGTTCAACTTTGTGCTACGAGGGCCCGCCGCCACCAAAGTGGTGAGTATGCCGTCCAGCAGATAATCCACTCTAAAGTCCAGGTTCTAGAAGAGCGACAACTGCAGAAGCGGCTAGAGATCCTGCACGACGAAATCGAGGTCTAGATGGAGAAGCAAGCGGTAAAAGCTTACGTCCGCTAAGCACTCCACTTGGTGGTCCAAGGGAACGAAAGGCTGGTGAAGCTGCTGGAGATCCTACATGACCAAATTGCGCCATTGGTGGAGAAGCAAGAGGTAAGGGCGTACATCCACAAAACACTCCCCTTGATGGTCCATTAAATGGTCAATTAACAACGCCTTATCTATGAGGAGCTGCCTGGAGATAATATTAATTTTTTAGATTATTTCATAAATTTATAACACATTCAAATTCAATTTTCTATCTTGCTGAGTACACGTAAAAAATCTCAAGATCAATTTATCGAAAACAACTCATAATCAAAACATTAATATATCATAAACAAGTTATAATTTAAACATTAATTCATCCAAAACAGCTCATAATCTAAACGTGAACCGACCTCAAACTAGTAAAAATGCCGCTATAATCCTGTCTCCCCCTTACCAGGTGCCTCCGAAGAAGCCGCCAGTGGAGGCCCTCACGGACCAGATGTGGCTGGCCGTCAACCACCTGAACGAGACCGACGCCAGCTTCGAAGGTTTTACTGCCGACTGCCTCAAGAAGATCACTATAACTCTGGGCTCCTTCAGTGTGGTGAGTTGTTTGTATGTGTCTATACTAATAATAAAGAAGCTAAAGAGTTTCTTTGCGTGTTTGTTTGAACGCGCTAATCTCAGGAATTACTGGTTCGAATTGAAAAATTATTATTGTGCGGAATAGTCCATTTAATGAGGAAGGCTATTGGCTATATTACATCACGATACAAACAAGAGAATCGGAGTATAAACGAAATATGTTGCAAAATTGGGGAAAACTTAATCGACTCTTCTCTTATATGACACAAACGAAATTGCGCCGGTCATAAGTGTTTAAATGTATTATGTATTAGGATTCTAGAACCAGAGTGGCCTTACTGTATTTTCGCGATTTTTGACTTATTTGTACTTTCGTAATTTAAAAATATCTACAAAACCAGAATGGCCTTAAATTGGGTATGTTGTTTAAAGATAAAACCAATTTTTTGCTGTTAAATTTTAGGTCACTGGTTTTTAATTATTTAATTACATAAATAGAAATAGGGTAAATTCTTTAAAATACAGTTAGGTCTAAATTTCTCCAAAACACCATGCTAATATTCAAATTACGTCACACCTTAGGGAAAGAAAGGGTTTCAACAAAATGTGAGAAATGGGGATATGGGCCAAAAACTTCGTGAGGTCACTAAAAAAATACAAAAATAAGAACCGTCTTCAAAATGCACTTAAAAGTAAAAAATAATTTAACATTTTGATGTCAGTGCCAATTGCTGTCGGCATCTCCTTCTTCACTTCGTATGCTTCATTTCTGGCACACATGGCACCGACATCGAAATTGTAAATTGATTTCCCTAAAATGACATCACTAGATCGTGGTTTCCTTATCATGGGACAACCCTCCTTAATATCTCCTTTCCAACAAAAAATGAAATTGGTTCATAAACGACGAAGTTGTCGTAGTTATGTGAACACACATAAAAATAAAGCGTATATACCTACGGTCAAATTGAGAACCCTCCTCTTTTGAAGTCGGTTAAAAATTAAATATCAAGTGTAACGTTATAACTTCAAACGTTAAGGGAAATAAGTGTTCTAAGTGGAGCAACGATTCAGAATAGTAAATTCATTTTTATAAAACTAAGTTTCAACTTTAACCTTTGTCCACATTTTATTTACATTGCTATAAGGTTTTAATCTGTTTTTACCTTTTTACAAAAGAGTTTACACTGTAAGTACCGTCTTCTTAATTTAACTATTCTTTATATTATAAAGGTAATTATTGATGGAAGGGTGTTTAATATTTTTTAATAATTTCTACATTAAAAATTGCATAATATTTGACGTGACATACAAATGTGGGAACACAAAGGGAGAACCCATTATATTGACCTAATTTAAAATCTCAAATGTATTAACTCACAACCTAAATAGGTTATATAATAATATAATAGTTACGGACTTCAAATGTGGGTTGGAGAGTATTATCCATCTGAAATTAAAGTTTGATAGTGCTAATTGTAAATTTCAAAGATATCACTGTCATGCGATGAATTTAATGAAAATTAGACATTTTAACATCTGGAATGGTAACTACGCTATCTATGATTAATATAAATTTGGATTTCTATTCCATGCACTGCATTTTCCTAAATAGATTTTAAAAGGTGATACAAGTATGGTTCGGGGGTTTACCACACCGATTTTTGCAGCTTTGTAAAGCAGCAGTATGGAAAGGGGTAGTAGCCAATCACACTTATAGAGGTGGCAACTATGTTATGTGATTAACTTTAAATACTGTTAATGACCAGCAGGTGATGATAGTGGGCTCGATTACAAATTCCAGTACAAAAAATATAGAAACATTAAGTTTACAAATACCTAATTTATGCCGGGTCTGTCTTAAATAGTGGATAATCCGTTAACTGGGGTTAGGCCTGATGTCCAGCTCCAAGAAAATGTACTTTTTATGTCAGGGTTGTCAACGACAGACCCTGTATATTATTCTTTACGATCCCACAGCGTCATTTCTACGTTAACCTGTCTTTTATTGAATTGAATTGGATTTTATCACTACATAGTATAAAATAAAGTGGCTTTCTCTATCTCTATGTCCCTATATCCCTTTGTAAGCTTAAATCTTTAAAACGACGCAACGGATTTTGATGCGGTTTTTTTAATAGATAGAATGATTGAAGAGGAAGGTTTATACGTATAATACGTTCACAGTTTTTCTGTAGTGTATTCAGTATCAGCATTGCACACATGCGAAGCCGGGGCGGGTCGCTAGTTTAAGTATAAAGTATAATCCTGAGATAGATAGTAGTAGAAAAGAAAATAGATACATTGCAACCTGACTTGACTGCAACCTGAAAAATTGTGTTCTTTATTTAGGAATCATAAAAATATTTTATAATATCGACTTTGAAATAATAAATAGTCATGACAGAACTCTTTTTAATGACAATAATTATCAAGAGTTATTTTCATTTTCAACAACAACACGAACGTACAAATTCCGCTACAATATCTCTCACTAACCATCCTATACGTCAACCAGGACATCCACGTGAACAAGGCGGACAAGAGCGCTGCCAAAGTGAACTGGAACGAGCGTCTGACGACGTTCGAGAAGCTGATGCTGCTGCGGTGCATCAAGGAGGAGAAGCTGGTGTTCGCCATCGCGCAGTACGTCAGCACCAGCCTCGGCGCCGTCTTCATCGAGAGTCCCACCGTCCAGCTGAACACCCTGTGAGTTCGCTAATGTTCTTCTGCCCGCCTAGTAGCAAGTGAATCCATTCAGGCCTCTGTCGATCTCAAGTAGGACTTCAAGCATATAGTTGCCGATTGCATCATGTTTTCAGGAAACTGCTTCCGAGAAAACGGCGCTTATGTTAACATCAGAATTTTCATTGTCATTTTGTAACTCAGTTCCAAAACATTGTTTAAACTTTTAATTTTACTATTCCATTATATTTTTCTTATGGAAAACTCTTAATTTCCCAGTAAAAATGATAATTGATATATTTGCTATTAGGAGGGTAGTACTGTAAGTCAGGTTCCAAGTTGATGTCATGCAAAAAAACATTGTGCCAAATTGTTGTACTCGGTCGAAGCTGATATTTCCTGTAGTTACTATGCTACGGCGTCCTTGTGATGTAATGATATTAAAAGTGCCATGTACAGCGCCCCAAAGTATTTTTAAGTCGAAATAATTGTGAGGATTGGAAGCTCATTTAAGCTGAGCAGATTTTCTTGTCTATAATGTGCAACCCCGTAACTTTTCCTCATAAAATATAAATGTAGTAATGTCTATACATAAATTGATATCAATTCTCCTTATAATAAAACCAGGATTCAACGCTCACAAATATTATACTGTGCCTATCTCTGACGCGATACGGATTATTCTGATAGTACTACCCGGACTGGAGACTCAAATAACACTGCGCGAATGTACTCAAAATAACTAACCTGTCCAATCCAATATCTAATTCAAAATTGCCCCAGTATTGCCAAGTTTGGAAGCTCATCCGACACTCCGTCTATATATAAAACGAATGAACTAAATTGTTCCTATAGAAATGTCAGGTAAAGGTTCATATGTCACGGTCTATATCTAAAGCGCTAAAAATACTGGGCTTCAGACCAATCTCGAATCAGAAGTTTAAACTTACATGACCTTTCCTTTATAATTTTAAATTCATACGTGGATAATCTGTCTATTCTACTATAGTATCAAGTTTGTAACGAACTGTTGTACTCCAGTGTCCTTGTGGTATTAGTATTGATTCACCAGAAGCTAACATGATTGACCGCTATATAGGTTTAACGTCAGAATAGACATGTAGCAGTTTTGACGTCCGAATAGCCGTTAATCGGTTTAACGTCAAAGCGACCTATTATCTAGCTTGATGTGCATAATGATCGTGCCACCGATTTATTTAATTATATATTTCCGTGCATTAAATAGTGACTTTTGAATATTTATTCCCTGCGCGCGAGAATCATAATTCGCCTCTGACACTGTCACCTCGTTCTTAACTTCATGCTCTAGTTAACAATCTTACAAGACAGTTATTGTATGCATTGTAAATTAATGCATCAGCGTCGATACTTATTTACACTTGTTAATTGGAAATTCACTGCGCAATGGAAAACTTGAGTTCAACCGGTGTTTACATTTAACTTACACAAGTAGCGAAAAATTAATAAAAGTATAACGAAGCTATTGCAAAAGAAACAAAACAAACAAACTTATCTTCTCTATTCATTCGTTAACATTACTACGTGACCATTAGCCTGTGTGTTGTTGGTGAAATCTGTCATACTAATTAACAACAATATAAAACAGATAACAACGTGAGGGTGAAACCCCAAAATATACTCGTAACAAGTAAAAATACTAATCATGAAATTCGGTACTCAAACCGCAGCTATATCGCACAACGATGGAAAATACATTACAAATTACCTACCTCGGTGAGTCTATTGAAAAGTCCATATGAGATTGAATTTGAACCGTCGATGAATTTTAAAAGCACCGTATATTCGTTTTAAACAAGTGCGATATTCGTCGAATATTAAATAACAGCGTTCAATAAACATAGTGGGATATTCATGCGATCGATGCAGCCTTGTGTGGGCGGCATCGGTTGCTTCCGTATCGCCGTGAGGCACTGATTCACCTCGGTGTATTAAATAATTATGGGCGACATGTGAAGGGTAATCGATATTGCACACTTGGGGCTCCATGACATTTTTCCAGCCGAGTCCCCCCCCCCCCATCTTGCTTTAAAGCCGACAAAATATCAATAGAATCGATTACAAACAAAAGTTCCGCTCTGCAGCTAATAAGCTAGCAAACTTTTTTTTATAATAATGCAACAAAATAAAATACTCGCGCATAAAAAAATATTTTTTTCTAAGAATGATGTTGACACACGGCGAGTTTATTAGCTTACAAGTTACTTACAAGTTCTCGATTGCTTACAATCTGCAAGTTTGTTAGCGACTAATTATGATGACGCGGGCGAGTTAACAAGCAGATAGTGAATTCGCCAGTTTGTAAGTTACAAACTAGCTCAATCATCTAAAGAATTTACTTAACTTATATTTGTATTAGTGAAAATTAAACTTAACCTTATTATACTTCTACAAACCTTTTGTTTATGTCGTCCGGTTAAAGCTAAACTAATCTACAAAATATCGGATTATTAAGCTAAAATTAACTCATCTAACCGAAAATAAAGTATCTCTAAAGAATCTAGCCGAACGTACATCGAGGTACCATGTAAACATATTATACTGTTTTAATTAGTATTTATTATTTTAAAATACGTAGTCACGAAGTAATGTTTGCGATTTTAATACGAAGATAAAATGTTCTAAAACTGTTCAACAACAAAATCGACAACAGAATAATCTCTAAAACATTTTCCCCGTACCTACAAAGTCAATAAGTACTTATTGGCTTAAGCCTTCGCGTTTCCCGCTTAATCTCCTTCTCAACGATTTCTGATAATTGTTTATTACGCCATAAAATATAAAAGTATATTTATGTTTTGTTTTCTTGTTGGAGTTTATTAGGTGATTTATTATTTATTATACTTTGTAGGGAACTAAATTCCACTAATATATAAAATTGTTGTATTGAACAGTAGTTAAGTAGCAGTATCACCGTAAAAGTATAGATTATAATGTGGTTCCATAATTATTTGTATTTGGTACCGTATATATCGTGGATATTAGAAATTAGACTAAGTTGTTCTTGAAGTAGATGACGCTCAACCGTACGGTGAGCCTAGTTGTAACTCTGTAGGCGTAAGTAAACACCTTTATAATATTTTGCTGCTCAAATTAATTTGAGGCAAGTTCCGAAGGAAACATGTACTGAGTCTGTGTTTCATTGACGCAGGATAATTTTAAGTATCACACTTAAGTGTATTGATTGAGCTTGTCATATTGTTTTCAATTCAATTGGAAAACTGCGCCGTCCTCGTTTTACTATTTAGTATTGATCTCTAACTCTCTTACATTGAGTTTATGTTTAATATTCCACTAGTCTTTAATATATCAATAAAATATGATAGGTAATTATTAGTTGTACGCCTTTTTTCACAAGAAAAGTTAAAAATGTACCTTAGTGCTAACCAATATCTAATTGATCGACGTCGTTAGCATTGTGCATCATTAATTATTTTAAGAAAACGCTTATTCGCTCTCGTCTGTCGAAAAACTGTTCTTGTGTGAACCAGGCATTAGTTTATCTTAAATTATTGTAAGGGGACTTATCTATTATTATTGATTTCATTATTTATTGTAGATATTTCACCCGCTGACATGCATATTAATTGTAAATTATATTTTGCAATGCACTAATAATAATTCATGATTTATTAGATATGTAAATTATATTCGTAGAAAAACAGTAGTGATCGTAGTATGTAGTGAATACGTAGTGTCAAAAAAAATGTTGATGTAGTGAAAATATTGTGTGAAACTTATAATGATATATCCAGTGCACATTATACTAATAAATTCAGAATGGTGTTTTATTTATCACTATACTATTTACCTACATTCGTCACCCTTGGTTTAAGCTTCACGAACACGTTTAAATATATAAAGATTGATAGTGATAATACGAGTAGATTATATTTTTGCACATTATACACTTATCAGTATAAATATTTAATATGTATGTAAAATAAATGGATAACTATTGACGTCTTGATTTACAACACGAAGTAACAGTCCTGAAGGCCTCGGCATATTACTAACAACAAACTCACTGTAGTATAATAAATAAAGCAGCCACGAAATCACCCACTTTGATACTAGAGATTTAATGCAATATATTACGACGTAAGTCACCGATTCCTACGAAATACGGATTTAATATTAGGAAAGTTTGTAATCGTTTAGAATCGAACCTTTAGATCTTTAGATAACTTTTGTAGAACGACATTCACACACAACATTTACCTCAATAGTCAATTTCGATCTTTCTAAGGGTCTAGTTGTTTTTGTTTTATACTTGTGTCCATGGCACATACGATACAAGAAATCCTAGAGGAAGGTTATTAAGAAAAAAAATGTATGGGATTCTATGATTCTGTTTGAGATATTCATACGTACTTGACGATTTCATCACTTGACGACAGTTGCAATGGCTAAAAAAATGTTGGTTACATAGTAATCAAAAAAAATTAAAAAAAATAAATTAACTTTAAAACGATCTAAAAAACGAAAACTAATTTATAATTTTATGTCGGTGCCAAGTGCTCCAGGCTTCTCCTCCTTTACTTCATAGGCTTCCTTCTTTCTCCTGGCATACTTGGCACCAGCCGCAAAATTATATATTTTTTGCTTTATAGTTCGTTTTGAAGTCAACTGTATTGTTTGTATAAAGATTTTGATTAGTCTATATTTTGTCGTGGATGACCAATAATAGAAAGTCTGACTGGAAAACATTGTTAATAAAACAACTGCGATACGGCGTGCAAAGGCGTGATACTGCACGGGCGCACTGGATACAGGTATGATCATATGTTTACTACTTTGTTCTGTTATACTAGTATAATACAAATTTACCTTAATCGTCAAAATTCACAATTAAGGAATGGTGACTTAAAACTTGCTTTTTGTGTTTTTTTTTAAAGTGATTTAAACCAATTTTAAAGTGATAAATACGACAAAGTTTTTGCAGACAAGTCTTCTTCAAAACTCAAAACTTCTTTAATCATAAACTTTAGGATACTTCAGGTAAGGCCCCACATGGAGTACTGCTCTCACCTCTGGGCAGGGGCGCCTCAGTGTCAGCTTGCCCCATTGACTCCATACAGAAGCGCGCTGTGCGAGCTGTCAATGACCCAAGGATCACCAATCGACTTGAAACCCTGAGCCATCGGAGGGACGTAGGGTCCCTCTGCATATCCTATAGGCTGTACAATGGTGAGTGCTCTCAGGAACTGTTCGACTTGATGCCCACGTCACCTTTCCACCATCGCACTACTCGCCGAAGGATGAAGTTCCATCC
>DWNR01004734.1:0-10648 GCA_018250455.1 Polygonus leo
ATTTTCAGGCACATCTATGATATCTTTTACACTTAAAAATGCATATTGCAGTACCTACTCCATGCAACAATTTCTCATCAATTAACATTCTTCAACCTTCGATTTATTTCAATAGCTAAATGTTAAAATGTATTAATTGAAAAATTTTACTTTTCTTTATATATTTTTTTATTAATTTGTATATTTTTCTTTTTTGTGTACATTGTAGTAACTATACATGAGATAATTCAATATCACGATAAGTTCAGAGTTCATTCAACAGCAGTTAAAACCTTACTTTTACCATTAGATTTATATTTAAATAGTTTTTCTTTCCGCCTTGACTTCCAGGACTTTGTTTCTTCCTTTGACATTATATATTCCCCACTAACTGCCACTGATTTTATTTTATCTAAAAAAAAATTAAATATCTTATAAATGTGACTGCAAGATCCAGAGTGACCTAACTGCATCAAAACAATTTCGCCCTACTTGTATTAGTTTTATTTTATTGTAAAAACATAGCAAAGAAACATGCAGTCTACCTGATGGTAAGTGGTCACTGGCGTCCATGGACATCATTAATCAACCCCAAGTAATATTGAATCATACCTAGGTTTGATCACAAATGTGTTGCTAGCCCTGTTCGCCTTGTGTATAAGTATAGCTGGCTACCACGCCTCTACAAACCAAAACGCAAAAATTGTTTCTCGGAGTATTATGAGAGTGGCAGTGGTACCTCCCAGTCGAACTACAGGAGTTCTACCACCTAGCAAAATATATTATTAGCCATATAATTAATTTTCTGATATATAAACCTAGGCTGCTCTGGTTTTGCGATTTATAAAGTACAAAAATGCAATTATTCCGAAACTCTGTAAAAAACACTTTGCCCTGGCTGCAGCAGCCTGCAATATCAGTTTTATTGACTTTACAAACAATTTTAAATTCAGACAGTATACGTACCATCCTCATCTTGAATATCTACATCACCATCAATTTGTCTCTTTTTGGTTTTTAATTTTTTTGATTCCTGATTATGAATTTCTGTGGCAGTATCCTTCACATCTTCACATGATAAAAAAGAATCTGAATCTGAGAATAATTTTACTCCACCTTTGATTTTTCGTTTCCTGAAAATATACAAAATAAGAGGGTAGTATTATTGCTTAAGTATAAGATATAGAATATAAATGATTTTATATGTTTGATTATGTTTATCTATCGAAATATGTTTTTTTCCACTAAATTACATATTTACAACAATATTAACTTATGTATTATAATTAAATTACATACACATTACCTCTTTACTAAAATTGCGTTAAAATATGTTGAACTTGAGGCACTCCTAACGAAAACAAAATTCGGTAATTCTCACATCATACCATTAGTGTGGGTAAATTTTGGTATGAATTAGACCCATTTGTAGCTTCAGTTTTTGAGTGTTAGTAACATATCTACTGCATTATATATCATTGCAAAGAGACAAACAGAAATGAATTTTAAAAATCATTGATTTGAATTCTATTCTTTAATAAAGACTTAAAATCTCATGTCACAATATTTATACACAGTATGAATCTTCGAAAGCAATCAATTATATTTTATGAAAATTTTCACATAATATGTGATTTGGTAATTTGTAAGATAGAATATGTATTCTATCTGAGATAATATGTTATCTGTCCGTACCAAAAGTCTGTTCTTTTGGTACTCACAGTGAAAACATTAGTCAAGTTACTTTTTTAAGTCACAATGATGTAGCAATGTATAATTATTGATAACATTTGATAATTCCATAAAAATTAATAGATAATGCCATATTTAATTTGCACCCAACAGGAGAAAATCAACAGATTAATAATAATATTACTTGACTTACTTAATCTTATTGTCTAATGTGACAAATTCCACATTCCGATCAATAACAGCTGATATTTTAGCTCCAATCCGCTTCTGCATCTCGGCTGGAACTTTCACATCATTGTAGTGACTTGATGTCTCAAGATATCTCTCAGATTTTTTTGTACCAGCATCTAAAAAGATTAGATAGTTGAATTTTTAAGTCAATACTATGTGGATGAGGTAACTTTATAAAGCTTTTACAACTGAAGCAAATAACATCGTATTTTAAATTATAACTATGTTTGCTGTTATGTTTGCATTTATGCAGTGATTGTATATACAAAATATTAATACTTTGTGTAAAAGGTAATTTTACAAAATTCTAAATTCAAAACTTCTTTGTTTTCATATACATTATAATTTAGTATTAATTCAACTGATTAATTTATCGACTTTTAACGCCTTAAGCTTTACTGGAAGGAAAGCTGGCAAAAGAGACTCCTGCTATAGGGACTCTTATCTTAGAAGTTATTCAAAACGCAATGTATAAGCCTTACATAGCCTCAGATACTGTTAAGGTTAAGTAAGAGGGGTGAAATAATATTCAGAACAAAAATGTAAACATCTTACCATCTGACTCTTTCGTTTCAACCCCTCTTGATTTATCAATTAATTTTACAAAGGATGTATCGACAGCTTCTTTGAACTTCGATAAATCTTCATCCTCTGATGAATCCGACATTTGAAATAACTATTTAATTAATTGTTTATATGTTTTATAGTAAAAAAGTGAAACAATTATCAATAAAGTACCTACAGCACAACAATAACATGTGCTTTTGACAATTGACATTGACACAAAATATTTCAAGACATTGATAGTAACAGTGCAGGATTTATCCAGACGTATAATATTACTTATGCAAACTAAAATTATTCGAATGATTCGCACTGAATGTGACATAAAAAAATATTACGTAGATTGTTGAACATGAACGTAGTTTCAATAAATTTTAGGTTTGGCACATAACATTCAATATTTTTTTTAAACGAATGTAATAAAGCGCAACTGAACCTTATTTATAGTAATATATGTATTACTAAATTCCTTGAAAGTGGAAGAAGCTAGGCAAGTATGTCAGAACCGTGCCATTTGGCACTCGACACTCTCTGCCTACCCCGTTAGGGATTTGGCATAAAGATATGTATGTATGAATGTACTTAATTCTTTTTAATTTCTTTTAATATAATTGTTGGACATTTGTAACCGTGCCATTTGAAGATATGTATGTATGTAATATAATTGTTAAAGTTTATATTTTCATCAATTCAATTCATTAATCGATATGTCATGAGTTTCGTCATGAGATAAAATCGATTTCCCTCATAGATAGTATACGGTTCTTAATCGTTTTTATTTTATCTTTCAAATCCCAAAATGTCAAATATCTTAATGTCAATCAGCTGTTAGTAAAAGACCAATGACATAGGTTATAATTTATTTATAAAATTTAAAACTCTGCATTTATCTTAAACTACAAAACTACCACTAGGGCCCACGATGTCAGAATACAAGAAGCCACCGACAGACCCCGATTTAGTAACGTTTATGGAGAAAAATGACTTCGATTCATTGGCAAAGTACTTGGTGGGTAAAGTGTATCGGTACAGAGAGAATATCATCATTCCCAGGGTATTAGGCCCCGTTATTATCAAGACTAATGAAGAAAAGATGATTGAAGCTACAGTAGAGAGCTGTCCATTTAAATCTTTTACTAGTTGTATCATTGGTAAGTACTTAATTTTTTTTTTGTTTATACCATGCCATAAAGGTTTGAAGGATATTATGCGAGTTCTACCACCAGATAAATAGTTTCCCACAATCAATATTTTAAGAATTCCTTGTTCTCTAAAAAATTAGATAAATCTATATATATAAAATGCAAAACTGATTAACTGACTGACATATCCACGCACAGCTGAAACTACTGTACCTAGAAACTTGAAATTAGGTACAGGGGTTCCTTTCATGATCTAAGTGAGCACTAAGAAAGGATTTTTCGAAATTCTACTCCCAAGGGGTTTTCGACTTCTACGCGGATGAAGTCACAAGTAAAAGCTAGATAGCTAGTTTGAAATCTTGGTTAAATGTGCATACTTTTGATATAACCTGCTATGGTAGCATTTTTTACACAGTACAATGTATCAAGTTTGTGGAAAATAAATTTCTATGTAAAATTCAACTTGAATTTGAAAATTAAGTTATTTTGCGAAAAATAACAGTCATGGTGACTTAATTTGGCATGGCTAGATTAGTGAGGATATAATAACAAAAGTTGTTCATGGATTTTTTCATTGAATATTGGGACAATTTGTATATTTAATGTCATAAGAACAAAAACAAAGCTACATTATTCTAACTATCCACATTATTACAGGATATGGTCTGGGCGCAGCTGTAGGTCTATTCACATCATCTCTAATGCCAAACGTAACAGACACAACTGCTCCACAAACACAAACAGCGAGAGAGATCCTGCGGGAGATGAAGGGTGCGATGCTGAGTTATGCCAAGAACTTTGCTATTCTTGGTGCAGTATTCTCTGGAGTCGAGTGCTGTATAGAGACAGCTCGGGGGAAGTCTGATTGGCGAAATGGGACATATGCTGGTGGAGTTACAGGCGGGCTTATAGGACTAAGAGGTGACAAATCTTTACAATAAACTTGAATGAAAAACTTTAGATCAAAACAATTTTTAACACACTTTTTTTTCTTACTTTTTATACTGTACTAAAATACACTGGATAAACATAATTTGTGCAATATTATTTCACTTAATTGTAATAGGGTGGTCTAAGATAAGTCTCCACCTAGTTGGCATTCATCAGATTTAATTTTTTAAATTCATAAAATCGCTTAACAAAGCCGAAGCCTCATATTAAATGATCCAAAGATCTGTAAACAAAAAAGGAATAATAGCTTATCACATCACTGATCATGTAATAGAGTAAGTTGGAAAATTTTGTGTTGATATATCTCATTTACCTCACCATTTGTGGAGTATTATTTCTACTTAGAATGTATTAAATCAGCAACATAATAATATGTTTGTTTCAAATTCCTCCACACATCCATTCACGATCATGATCACGACCACACTCGATTTGTCTTAATCTTGCGACTGTCACTAAAGACGTTAACGGTCAGGTTTGTTGTTTTCACAAAATTATTATATAGTAGAGGTACTCCTAGAAAAGATACATATAATAAAGCTAAAGAGGGTCGAAAGTCTGTACATGGAATATATTAAAAAAAAATAGTTAGCTGGGGATACTTAGGATCGATAACAGAACACGTTCCAACAGTTTTTAGAATTTTTGTCTGTTTGTCTGTTTATTTGACCGCGCATCACGTAAAAACGGCTTAACGGATTTTGATGCCAACTTGACTAATCTGTCAAGACGATCCCCTGCCGTGTTTTAGGCCATAAAAATTCAACCCCTAAAAGAGGGGGTAGCGGGCGGAGCCGCGGGCATAGCTAGTAACAGTATAAGGGGATAGACTTAATGAATATTTTAATTTTAATATCCAAAATTTTATATTTTCAGGTGGTTTGAAAGCGGGTATGTTTGGCGCCGCCGGATTCGCAGCATTTTCCACTGTCATTGATTACTACATGCACCAAAGAGGATAATGGAATGAATCGACAATTATTTTTAGTTATTAAATTAGTTTTAAATAAAGAGTTTTACTTACTCAAGTGTTTTTGGTTTGATTCTTCTCTGGAATGTAATATTCAATTGTTTTATGTACAATAGATATAGATGTGTTATTAATAAAGCTCAGACGCTTATTTTTAGATAGGCTGTGCTACCTGCTGTCATTTTAATTAAAAATTGGTACATGTTTCATCCGCAATTCACTATAGAGACTCGAAAAAAAAATGTGTTATTCATCTGAGTATGAACATAAAAGTTGTATGGAGGTAATATAATTATTTGTATAATGACATTGGTAATATAGATATATAATATCCATATTTTCACTGTAGAGTTCAGTAGTTCAATTAACTTCAATTTGTTATCTTAGTTGGTATGTAATAAAAAACGCGAAAAGTTAAGCAAGCCTACACAAATGAACGAAAAAGCGAAAAGTAATTGCTTATAATTTTACCTAAGTTTAAAAAAATATTTATCGTAGTATTAATATTACTGTGCAAAAAATGTTCACATTCTTCGATTTGAAATGCTCGTTTTGCGTCCACGGCACATTTTACGAAATTATTTTTTCTGCGTCAAACCCTATTTATACGATGCCGGTTAAAGCAATATGATAAAATGCCTTAAAACACATATTGGTTTGCAAAACAAATGGAAAAATTATTAATGATTATCAACTACACTACACGAATCATAATTAATTTTCATAAAAATTTATTAAATGTATTTTGCACTTGTAATAATCAAAACATTTTTATACTGTGACTAGAAACTGGCAACATTACAATTGCAAATATTTAAAAAAAAAACGTAACGAACGTACGAAAACGCTGGTCGTGTGAATCGATTTTTTAACAATTTTTATACAAAGATGTATTAAAATGTATATTTTCTCTATAATAACTTTGTGAATAGTGTTAGGCCAGTGCGTCGGGGTAATTTAAGTCGTGATATATTAATTAATTACTACAAAATGAAGGATCCCTTTGTAACGGATTCCGGTATTGATTCTCCGACGCGTGAAAGTCTTCATCACGTTGATGGTTGTTACAATAGAAATATATTTACGACCAAATCATTTGCGAACTCCCGCCGAGCCTTACAGTCCGGCGCCGAGAAGATTTCGAAGACTTTCAAAAGCGTACGAAACACCTTTGGAAATTTGTCGCAGGTAAGTTCCGCAATCTTTCGTCCAAGTTTGGTCGATATTTTAGCTTTTAGAGGAAATTTAAATTTCGAATGTATTAGATGATAAGCGTACGATTGCGTTTAAATATTACACATTTTTTTCCTATCGATTACTGCTTTCTCAAATGTTTTTTAATAATGAGCGATAAGTTTCTGTTCATTGTAAAGTTAAATCTCGCTTATCAGCGACTGTTACGCATTTCATAAGCTGCTCAATATACAATTAACGTAGTATACTGTTTTTAGAACGAATTTAGCGTACAATTAATGTAGCGTACAATTTTTCTTTTGAAAAATAAAATATCAATGTTAAATTTTTTGCTACAAAAACTCACTTAAATTGTTATTTTTTTTTTTTACATTTTATCGCAAAAAGGTAGCAAACGAGCATGCAGTCCACCTTTACTGACATCAATTGTAACATAGAAGATACTAATTCATTATTTATGAAATCTGATATTCTTGTTTTAATCCTATATTAGCAACCAAGCGCCAATTGCATCAGGTTGCGGCGTATAAGGTTTGGTCTCTGGTCAGGCCTTCTTTCTGGAGATTTTTCTAGGGTGAAGTGACTGGCTTAGCCACTGCTAAGTCTCAAGTTTAGTAAATGGCATTTGCTATTGTCTACTTTGAAACAATGCCAATATCAAACATGGATAGGAAACCAGAACAACCTTAGAGCAGTGTTTCCCAACATTATTCCGCCATGGCCTGATAATGTTCACACGGTCCCTTCATGACCAACAATTTTTTTAAACCCAAGCTGGTCACATTAATTATATAAAATAATACACATATTGTTAGTAAAATTGTTTTAATAATTATTTCTGTCTCACCTATTTTGTGAGACGTATGGAGTTGCTGCTTATTTGTTTACTAAAGAATCCAAGTTCACGGAAATTGACTTAAGTTTTATACAGGCAGGAACATTCCTGCCATGTGCCATGGGCCAACAATATAAAACACTGGGTTGGAACATTCCAACCCAGTGTTTTATATTGTTGGCCCATCACTGGTCATGGCCAACCAATTGAGAGGAGCTTAGAGGCTTATAATGTACTCTTCAAGTTTTTGTATACCACCAGTCAAACCCAAACTCAGGAAATTAATTATTGTAAAGAGTACTTCACTCTTACATTGAATAGTACAACTTCTGTGATATACCACCCTGACATACCACAATTATTACTAAAACCAATTCCATGATCAGCATTTCAGAATGAGCGGCAGACGCCGACACCGCCTCACCGAGACTGGATCTCCTTGTCGGACTCCCTCAACTCCTGTTACTAAGAAGAAGCAGGTAATATTTATTTATTTAATTTTACAGCAGAAATAAAATATGTATATATATAAAAATATAAAAATTATATGTGCACTTGGTGGGTCTGAGTATAGGTTGTTATCTATTTTTCATAGATTTTCATCAAGTGATGAGGGTGGCCCTCACCAACAATTTTTTTTTCTAATTTTTTGGTCAATTTTTTTTTTCTTTTATAATGTGGCATTAAAAAATACATACAAACCTAAATTTTCTCGAATCTACCATCAACCCCTAATTTTGTATTTTTATTTCTATGGCATAACAATATTAGCTGGGTCAGCTAGTAACAGAATAAAAGTATCTAAATTTGGTTAATACAAGCTTTTAGTGATGAGAAACATGCCATATTTATTGCTTACTTCAAAATTATCTTAGGTGTATCTATCAATATTGTCATATTCTTAGGGTCCAGAGGGATGTTACCTTAAATATAAAATGCTTGTGTCAAAGTGTTTGTTCAAAATAGCCCAGATATTCCAAACCTACCGGATAGATTTTTAAAAAATTAAGCACATATATGTAAATATCCAACTTAAAATATATGCTATAATTTATTATTAAAAATTGAAATTTATGGACAAGACACCCTTAACATGGTCAGCGGGTATTTATATAAATTTAAAATATTGTAATATATTTATGTATTTTACTTTCACAAATAAATAATTTGTATAAATAATCTGTAACAATAAATATTATATTATTTACAGATTCTTGGCAGAAGCCCCACAAAGCTGTACAGCCCGTTTGGTATTGAAACTCCCCATAGCCGGGACTTCCGAATGTCTCCTTACATGCCTGACACTCCAGACCATGGGTATGTGTTGATTTGTTTTCTTTTTATCGTATAAAGGTAGCAAACGGGCATGCAGTTAGCCTGGTGGTAAGTGATCACTACCGCCTATAGACATTAGTAAACATCCATAAGTATGATTGAATCATACTTGAGGACTAAGACGTTTGCCCCATGTGTAAGTATAGCCAGCAACCATACTCCAAACTGAAACTACATGAGTCCACCTGGCTCATATTTTAACTGACATGGATATGTGTTTGGTAGAAAAAAATGTTTGCAAACCACATTGTATGTATTGTTAAATATTTTATACAGTAAAGGCAAAGGCAGTAAATGGAAGTTACTAGCCTTTTATAGCCACTGCCACCCAAATTAAATCAAGCGCAATTAATAGTTAATTAGCGCCTATCCTAACCCATTGGGTGTGCAAAATTTGTACATATCTGAATATTATTTTATATGTCAAATAATTTTATACATGTCAAAACAGGGCCAAGTTTTAATAATTGTAATACATAAAATAATTAAATAGATTTATTAACAAATCAGACTGTAAGAAATTTATTTATAATCGTTAAGAAATTCATTAATATTATAATAGCATTTGTCAATGAGATATAACCCATATTTCGAAACTGTTGTCATCATGAGGAACTTCAATTGTTCAACCAGGGGCCTTGTCAATTTCTCTTCTGATCTATTGGAATAATTTTTAAAAATAAGGGGCCAGATTTCTATCTAGCTCTCTACTGAGTCCTATACCCTTTGCGTGTACATCAACTGTCACAGAATAAGATTATTTCTTAAACACATATGTTTGAATTAATTTTCAGATTATCGCCAAAGAGACGTAAAGGTGTAACGCATTCGTGGCATCTCCTGGCTAAGAAACGACCAAGGGCTCTCTTCCATTAGTAATCTCTTTACAGAGACTATGTAAGCGAATAGACTCCTAACACTTTACAAACACAAGTACAAAATTTAATGCAATACTTGATAAGTTTTTTTTAAATACGCACACATTCGTAATGAAGCTAAACAAAATCAACATACTGCTAAAGATGATATCAATAGTATTTTTTTGTAACTAAAAATTCATTCCGTTTCAATACCCACAGATTTATGGAATGTTAAAAGGATGGTGGTATTTCCCAAGCGCAACTGCACGTTCTTCCACCAGCAAACTCCTTCCTTCATCAGAATATGTTTTCCCCACTTTTGAAAAATATTTCTTTTTAATACCATTGTTTAACAGTTATGCCTTTAACAGTATTATTTGCTGTCTTCTTTATACTGATCTATGACCACTCTTGACCATTTCCCATAGTCGTTTATTTACTTTTTTTAGATTCTATATTCATTCTATTATATCATAGCCTATTTTCTTTACTTTTATATAATACTATTATTTTTTTCTGTATAATATTCATATAATAATCATCAAAGAATAGACTTTGATGATTTCCTACCTTATTTTGTTCATATTCCTTTATAATTACCCTTACTTTTTGGTATTTCTTTCTGTATCTTTTTCTATTTTAAAGTTAACTATTTTAAAGCACAACAATTAAATAAAATATGGTCTGGAGTCGATCTGATTATGGAGCCGAAAGACAGTCGAGGGAACTGCTCAACGATTAACAATTAAGTAAGACTGGGGAATCTTACATTCTTGGAAGAGAAATTGTGTAAATTCTACCAATCCATCCATTTCTATACTCATCCTGTGGGATTGCATTGCTGTTAGTATAACTATGAAGCATTCCCCATTGTGTGATCAGAATATATTTAAAC
>DWNR01004735.1:0-10648 GCA_018250455.1 Polygonus leo
CCCCTGGGGCGTCAAAATTCCTTTGGGGATGGTAAACATTTACCCAACGATAAAGTCTGCCTTTTCGCTAGGTTTATATATATAAAAAAAAAAAAAAAATAGAAAACATTGTAATAAACTTTCACGTTTGAAAGATTGAAAAATGGCACAATGGTATATACCCCGATGACCTATTTGGTTATCTTGCCCATTTGGTGATGGTGCACTAGGGTCGAAATCTTTCATTCTGAGATAAGACAAGTCATGACGATTCATCATTGATTAATATATCATTGAAAAATGATGTACCTATTCGTTTCATTAGCATTTTATCATTTTTGTACTGACCGATAGGGTTTAATTAAGTGCTTGAGCGTTGCATAAAAAGCGTAATAAATTAATTGAAACATGCAATTTGTTGCAGAAAGCGCATAAACTGATTGGATAATATCAGTCATGTAATCGTAAATATAAGGTAATGCAAATTACAGCATATAACGATGATAATCCTGAGAGTCTAACGAACAATACCAAAGGCGGAGTGGAAGTTATTAAGTCATCTTGGAACTGTGTAGCAAATAACGCAATTATCTTTGTTTCTTGTAAGTAGTAAGAAAAGTTGTGGTTCGCACGTATTATTAGGGGGAACTATCGGAACATTGATTATCTTGAGGAAAGATTTGGCACTTTAAGTGCGTTGGTACCTACTCTTATAATACTTATTCACACGCAGCTACAATTTTACAGCTTTTATTATGATGGAGATTCTCTTTCTTTTCTAAAAATACTTACTCATCCGATCTGATAGGAATAAATTATTTTGCTATTAGAAATCGGATGAGATTTTTCTAGGTAAAAACTGAACGTGGTTAAAATTATAGGGTTATTTATCTAGGTACTCGTCATAAAGAGACCCGTAGGTATAACAAACATAGATGCAACAAATAAGTTCCAAAATAACTTTCAACAACAAATGGTTGTAAGTTTTTGATTCCACCTGTATCGGGTACGTACTTAACCTACTACTTTACAATAACAAACGTTTTTACACCTACCAATTTTTCCTAAATATGGAAACCTCCATAAGTTGACTATAGTACCCATTGACTGCACATTTTACGAGACTATCGATCATACGGGCGACAACATACACGTTGCAAAATATTTCATATTTGGTGGTAGCAAGTCACTGGCGAGTTTTATACCTTCTCAATTTGCTTTTATTCGTAAAATGTTGCACTAACTTCTAACGATGCACCATTGCACAACTCTTTTTGCCAATTTCCAACTTGTTCATGAATGCAGTAAATATTACTTATTGACAATCCAATATTATTATTGAAGTGAAAGTTTTTAGCCGCGCTGAGAGTAAAAATTCAAGGTGATACACTAGTTAAAGCGATGAACCTGTAATGTTTTTGTTTCCATTTTTTGTGCGGTGCTTAGCATAGACCTCGCCACACTGTGACAAATAAAAAAATAACTGAACTGAACATGAATGCGTACATCATGAAATTGAACGCCAGTTCAAGGTACAACAAGGTATAACAGTGTACCAACGTGGGTTTTTGGTTGACATTTTGTATATCTGCATATAAATATATTTACGATTTATATATTTTCAAATAAGATACCTTTGCCTACCGTGAACATCACACAATTAGTGGTTATTTCTCATAGACAATTATGAAAGGTACATAGTTATCTTTACACACGCATACTTTAATGATCGTCTCCCTCTTATAGTGTGTATACCTATTAGTGACCCAGGGCCGGATTATAGGGAAAGCAAGCGCCGTTATGGCTGTGGGGCCTCCACAATAATATTGTAAATGATTTACGGGAGCTAGATTTTAGCAAAATCATCAAAGACATACCGTCGAAAAAAATCGTTAAGTGCACTCGTCAACGCGGTAATCTAATTTATAATAAATTTCGATTTTAATTAATCAGTATAATTCTTATTAAATTTATATTATTTTTTGTTGGCAATAAATTATTTATTGATGAAAAATAATGTTCCTTTTATTCGGATACTAATTGGGGGTCTCTGCTTCTTCGTTACACCAGTGCCTCCAAATACCAATATTCCAAATGCGTCCCTGTAGGTCTATTAAACAGTAATTTACAGAAGCGTTTCCAGGGTTCATCCTAATCCGTCTATTATTTTTAATGATCAGATTTACTAAAAGACGGCTTTAAGGAGGTAAGTAACTTGAAATGCGTCTTAACTTTTAAGTGGGACATTTGCATAATACAGTACTAATCCAAATAAATCCTTGGGTCGGAACGAATATCATACCCACTAAAAGTTTTAAATTTTAATACGTATAAGTATGAACCTTAAAATTTATTTATTAGTGCTCTACCTATCTTGATTTGTTTTAAATGATAAGCCTATACCTATCAGGGAATGTTACGTACCTATAACGTTTGGTTGTTTTATGAATGCTTTCACAAACATTATCTTATAGCTTCGTTATGCATTCTGTCTAGTTAGGCTTCAAGCAAAAAGATTTAAAGCAGCAGTTCCTGATCTTTTTCAGCCGCGGACCCCCAAGGAAATCAAGCATAATGCCAAGGACCCCTGAGGACAATATTATATTTTAGTATTCCATCATTACATTCATTAAAAAACAAAAAACTAACTTGTTCGTACAAAAACATTCATGAGAAGGTTGGTGTTGGCTGTTGGCGTAGGTAATTTATTTGCGTATTGGACCGCGGGCCCCCAAATATATGCTCGCGGACCCCCAAGGGTCCGCCGACCACAGGTTAAAAAACAATGGTTTAAATTTAAAGCAATGGCTGAAAATTGTATATCTATCTACGAATGGTTTCGCGCAAAATACATAAAATAATTAGTAAGTAGGTAAATGAGCATAAAGATCAGTAGCAATCCTGCTTTAAACTAACAGTGTATCCATAATGTGTTTCATTTGAAGGGTGTAATTACCACGATTACGTACCTTAACACGATTAAAAAAATATCAAAGAATTATTTTTTCTTCTTCCAGTATCTATTTTTAATTCACAGAACAGTTTTACTGTTATGAAAAAGTTACTATTAAATATTTTAGCCTAAAACCATGTCTGGTTTCACATATGACATGCTAGTTAGATTTAATAAAATGTATAAAAATCAAGGCCTATCTATACTTACGGCGTACAAAAATCTGATCATTATCGTTAAGTAATGTTACACAATATGTCGAACTTTTAAATGTTAAGTGAACGTATTTTATGCTGTGCCGATACTACCTTAAAATATAAAATCGGTTATAACAACAGTTAACAAATGTGAGGTCAATATGAAAAACATATCTTCAACTTTAAAAACCTAAAAAAACAATACATATTTGAATTTGATCCTTTAACGGACCGATGAAGCTATATAAACCTGGCTAAATGTATATGTATGTATCTTCCATAAAGGCTTATTGATATTCTCCAAACGTACCTACATAAATTGGGATGTTTGGCTTTTTGCCTATCATAAAAAGGTTATGGTCAAGTTTAATACATCTTGTTCCGTGACGGCCAGGTAATATTTTAGATAAGTTGTGATTTATGGTATTAACCCAGATTCAAAATAATGTTTGTGTTTTATTTGGTCAAAATGCGAACAAAATCTAATCTGTTACTTTCCAAGAATTTTTAATATCTAAAATTACAGTACCGTAAAAGATTTATAATATTTAGTGGGTTTCGTATAGAGTTCGAGTCGAGCGTTGTAGAGTAGTATATATATTTGACCTAATCGGTAACGGATAAATAATTAATTATACTTATAAATAAAAAATGAAAGTAAAAAAAAATCTAAGGTTCCTTTATACTCGTTCGTCCGTATGAAATGGTACAGCTATTCTTTGGAACCTTAATATAAAGTTGTTTACTTTAGCCACTACAAAAATAATTAGTAAATACTAAAATAGAAAATGTATATTTACTAAAGTATTTAACTTAGTTAAAACAGCACTAACGTAAAACACTACCTAGTACACATTTGTCGATGAATAATAAAGTTTTTCATCCAAATATTACATCTTATGCTACATCCCTCTAGTTTTCCGGCTCAAATATTTCCTTCCTTTGGCGTGAATTTGATAGTTATCGTCACTGTCACTGTCAAGCCCTTCCGTGTCGTAGTATAATAATTTATCTGCAGGTCACGTTAAAGGAGAGGCTCATGAAGCAAAGAGCTTTTCTCATGAGTAAAATATGGAGGGAGCCTAACAAGATAACCTGCATTATTAATATCGTGACTTGTAATCAACCGAGTGTTTAACTGGTAAATAACTTTAAATGTATACTAACACACTTGACTGCATTTACTAACGAATTAAGTATTCCTGTAATGTTAGTGAAGACGATTTAATAAATAAATAAATATCTTGTGTGTTTTTGGTATAACAACCTAGTTCCATGCAAAATTAACTTTATACCCCTTGCGCGAAGAAAATTAAAAATTGAAAGACGTATAGAAAGACACATAAAAAATGTATATTATAAAAACACATGCATTGTATATTGTATTATCACTCGTAAATACAATTTCAAATCATACCTACATCATAGTACCATTCTTATTTAAATAAATATTCTCATTATTTTTTTTGGATGCTATACTGATTATAAACCATTTTTAAAAAAAAAGAGGACCTTCTATTTTCATCTGCATGTTTTAATGCGATACGATATTTCTATCAATTGTGGATCGTTTTCACTAACTATATATTTTGATATGTATTCAGCGTAGCGCCGAAGGTTCTAGCCGAGGTGGTCCCGTTTTTTCATAATTATTTATTGGGGAACTTTGGAGTCACACCAGTCAATAAAATATAGTAATCGATAAATAAATACTTATAAAATATCTAAGTAATTTATCTGTTAATAACATATCTTTTTCTCCTTTTTCAAGTCGGTTAAGACTGACAAAGGACTTCCATAGTAAGATGCAAACTAACTCTTACCTAATTAAATTATGTACAATACATGTGAGATAAACATCTCCAACATAAACATTTTATAAAGTGCTAAATAAGTCGACTTGGTACCAATTACGGTTATTGTTTGAAAACAATAACAAACGTACGTGATCAAATTTTAAAGTCTTTCTTTCACCGTACTTTTCTAGGTTAATTATGTGTTGCGTTTCGTTGCCTCTTCGTGACAATTGTGTATTGAAAGAACTTTTAAAACCATTTGTAACAACACACAATGTTTACGCACGAAGTTGAAATATCGTTGTGCCTTTTAAGGAATAAAGAATTTAAATATTAAATAAATCCCTTTGTACAACGAAATAGATGACAAATTCCGACTTAGATTCCATACAAAAGCTTAGTAAGTCACGTTATAAGTTGCTGTGATTTGCCGATCCTTCTTCACCAGAAACGTAGAGAACCATCCACGACAAATCTAGCAATTAATAACGAGCATAATTCAGTCTAATATGTACCATTTTCCGCTGCTCTGCGAATATCTTCAGCTTATATCACAACCATTAAGTTGGATCTCGAGTAGTTTTGAGAAATCATTCACGATGACCACGATGCCACGTTGGGGTTGCGCAAAGTTGTCATAACAGATGGCAAATGTTAACGCGGAGTAAATGAAATTAATTTGGTGTAATACTTTCATACCGGTCGGTGGTGAGTGCGCAGTGTTTGTACGACCGTCGACTCCGGCGCAGCAGCGCTCGCTCAGACGATCCCCGATCGGCTACCTCGCGAACTTAAATTTACGAAACGTCGATAAAAGTGAGTTGTGGCATTCCTGTCGAAAACCCTTGGAATACTTGGAAAACATTTTGTAAGGTTTGTTTTATTTTTTTGTTGTTATTTAATTGAGTAATTATTAATTAAGTATATTCATTCATAAACTGAAATAGGTATCTTACTTTAATAATTTACTAATGCAAGCAAGCTTCATATTTTATTTTATTTATTTTAATTGGTTATTTTAAATTAAAAATTTAAGGAGGATAACTTCATTCCTTTCATTAAAAATGCACTTATTGTACAATACGATTATTTTAAGTAAGTATGATGCAAAAGAGTGCGGATAAAATTATCATATTATGTTTAAAAATCAATAAATTGCTGCTTATTTTTTCATAGCCGTCATTTTAAAAAAACTGTGGAACTACAAAATACTTTACTGTGCAATGACAAAATACTGTCAAGCTATATTTTAAATTGGGCAGAAATAATACGAATATACTTCGCACTTTTTCAACTATCAATTTTACGACACAAAGTATTGTTATAGAATTTAATGACTGACTTTTTTCACAATCGAATCGTATTTTCTTAAAACCGGCAAGTATAATCTACTTATTTCCAATGAGTTAGAAAAGGTATTTTTTTGGTATTGGTAAACTTGAAAAGTGTATATTGACGATGGTCTGTTTTGGGGAGCAACACGTCCTCTACCTTTCAAATAGTGACAAGCATACTATGACCTATATTTTCATTCTTGTATGTAAATTCCTATGAATTCCTACTTTTTGATAACGTTACACTTTTATAAATAAATCAACGTTTAGATTATATTCCTCACGTCAATGTAGTGTTCATTAATATGGAAATTTTATAACATAATATTTGATCCTACATATAATTTGGTAATATCGATGATAATGAATGTCTTTTCGAACATTTCGAACTTTCGATCAGTTGCAACGCACACGCGAACGAAAACTAGGTAGTATACATTATCATAACCGAATTAATCAGCGCAGTGGAATCGAGGTATAAATATTGCGTCGAACATGTTGCGTAATGCAAACGCAAAAAGAACAGGTCCTATTAACTTGCCGCTCCATTTCAGACGACGTGTGTGTGCTGAAGCCGGCTCGCGTGGAAAGTGGTTTTTTATGGGCTTTAAATAGCAAACGGTGTGATGATGAATAGATCTACCAATCCACAGTACAAGTGCAGTACTAATTACCAAGTTATTACTAAAGTATTAAAAAGCCGACGCTGTCTACAACCAATACATTGAATTTTTGTGCATGTCAAGAGTACATTTTTGATGCAATGGAAACAATAAATGACCATGCACCCTGTTACTGTCCATCCATTCAGTAACCAAGACTTACGGGCTATTTACGAAAACGTTGATGAATTGCTTATTTATGAATGCTACTGCTAGAAATAGGTAGAAATATGTATGGCCATTCAAAAGCCATACCTACATATTTCTACCTATTTTTATCGTCTAGTAATACTTGAGGTTAAAAATAAACCATCTATAATGTAGCATATATACTTACATACATACTTGAATGTAATGTTACTATTAGTGCAATAATAGGATTACAATATGTCAATATAATTATGTTACATACTAACTCGTTCATTATATAACCAAAAAAATCGAAAAAAACTCTACAAAATAAATATAGTTTCTTCACAACTTACCTTGTTTCCCACCATATCGAGTACATCCGGCAGTTTTCATAACACGCAATTTCTAGTCACACTTGCTGTGACATTCAAAGAATCGATAAAACATCGGCAAACGGAGCCATCTCGCTAAACAAGAGGCCCGGCGGTGAACTTTCACCATTTTTAGATCCTCTGTCTGGATCACGCTTCTATTGCGTCATTTATGTCACTAACAAGGCACGTAATTCTCGATATCTATTTGTCAACATAACACATTTTTAGAAGATTTTCATTGAGTATTTATTTGCTCTTACTTCTTACACAAATATACATTAAAAATCTAAAAGAATGTCAGTTAACCCAGTCCCTTCTTTAGTGGAGGTTATACTCACCAAAAGTAAAGATTTACGTACGACAAAAAGTCGCCTCTTATACAAGAATATTATTTTCTGGGAGTGCAAATAATTAGTTTGTTTATCTGATAATAAAAACAAAAAAAACCGTTCGAGAGAGTGATGGATTTCATTAACCTATAATTCAACTGGCGCTCTAATAAATAAGACCATTGCGTTGCGAGTCGCTTAATCGCAACTCTACAATTTCGTCTCCCTGAGTGAGGGTCTCCGTAGATTCCTCTGTTTACGACTTCGACCCTTCCGTTTTCAACAGGAAAACGGAATCTCCTTCAATAACCGACAAATGAAAACAAACAACACTTTGTGCCACGGCTATTTAACTCGCGACATCGCTGTATTGAAATTGTGCAAATTCTTGGAATATTTATCTGTTACTCTTTATGTCGCAAAACAAAAATTGTTTGCTTCAATGAATTTATATATCATACTAGAAAAACACTTAAATAGTCATACACCTGTTTTACTAAATTTTGATTTAAAGCACTACTTAATAGGGTATACGTAATTATTTCAACCTGATCTGAGTAGTAAAGGATTTCTTTTCGATGTTTACCGCAAGCCGCTTTACACAATTTATAATTTTTCTATTACGATGTCAAAGCTATAATCGTTTAAATGTACCACAGATGCAAGCACGGTGTAAGCTTCTGAGGATAATCCTTTCTGAACGAAAATTGGACGTGTATTATGAGGGGATCAACAAAGTCGGTCGCAAATACAATTCTTCGTCGTTCAGTTCCTGCCATTTGTCTTGCCCTGTCGGCTATTAGACAAATGGATACCAGTGGATGTTAGCAATGTACCATTTAATGTAAGGCAGACTCCTCGTCTTACTTAAATTACGTAAAAAGTAAAAGTACGTAATTCATTTGTCTTATTGACACCATCAATTTTCATGGGAATTTTGTCGAGACTCCTAACGGTATTTACAATAAGAGTGAAAGTTATCATTCACGAAACACTTTCGTCTTGGGCTTCAATTAACAACTTTATTTCCCCGAAGAAAAGAACGATTTCAAATTTCCTAAAAAAGTAATTACGGTGATAGATGCCTTTACTTTACTTCTGAATTGTTGACGCTGAAAGAATTTTGATAAATTGAAAAATATTTCGATTAAGCGCTTCTATATTTTATAAACTTAATGTTGATTTAAGCGAGGTTTTGTATGATTTTATTATTGTTATAGTTTCGTAGTATAATCGTTAGTAGAAAGATCGTAAGTGGAGTATGCAGTAAGATATTGAATAATATGATAAACATTTTGAATCAGTGTTGAATGCAGTATAATCTTGCAGTACAATCTTAAATAATCATATTTCGCCAGAAGTAGAAGTTTTGAGTAAATGTCATATGTAAGAAACAAGAAACAACCGATACATAACATCTAACATACCTACTCTATTTTATTGCGTGCCCCTGACTATGGGCAAAGCAATTTAGTTCTCCATTTTTCCAATTTGAACTTTCTGTTACAGTGAGGTTAGTGGGACGCACTTCGAGAAGTAGTCAAATGTTATCGTGTGACTGGAATAAGGAATGGACGGACGAAATATCCGCCGAAAGGGTTACATTTTTGTGATCTGTTGAAATCGTCGAATATTTTCCTTGAATTCGAACTATTGCGTCTTTATATAACTTTCGCTAGACGTGTGTCGATAATATTATTGAGTAGCATCTTTAGTAAGATTTCTTTTCAGTATGGGGACAACTCGAGATCGAATAAAAAGTGTATTACCAAGTTAAATGAAAAAGTAAGGTCTAAACAATAAGCAGTTCTGGTGTGGTAACATCAAAGCTGTAAGGCTGCTGTGAATTTATTCAAATAGTGTGACAAACCAAAAGTAATTTTTAAATCATCAGGATATTTGAATGTTTATTTGAAGGTGATACCAATTAACATAAAAGACATGAATACTACATCAGGTGACAGGAATAACAAAGCTTAAAATTATTAAAGATTGTTGCGACGATACCTCAGATATTTTGAGGATACGAAGCTCATCTATCTTTGCGCGAGTCTTGTCAAAAATGATTGATTCGTTTAATCAAGTCGGAGAGGTGTTCACTACACTACGACAGACGAACAAATATTTTATTTTGTCAATTCGGGAGTGGAATTAAGTAAAATATAAAATAGCGTATGTATAATCAGCGAAAGAATGTCCTTATATTCTTATACGGAAATTACATGGTGTGTTACGTTAAAAAACAAAAGAAATTATTGATGTATACAGGTATAGATACTACAGTTATCATATTGCTGAATCGTTAAGGTTTGTATACCTAATTGTGCAATGCATCATTTAATTTCATAATAATACTTAAATACGAAATCTAGTCTCTGTCTGAAACCCTAAGATGACAGTAATACCCCTTTTACCCTTACCCCTATGACTGTATACTCGTATTTAGACGTATTTTAGCAGATCGCATGCCCGCTCGATCGTTTACTCAGGCCAGTCGACGGGAATCCGGCCCATTCATGAAACATTCATTTATTACAAAGAGATTCGTGCCAGCTCAGTCTGAACCGCTGTTTTAATCCTATATATTATTACTGGAGGTAGCTCCTGAATGTCTGTGCAAACAGGGTAATACTCATTTCGTATCCCCTAATGTAATTTCCCGCCCAAGCTTTTAATATGTGTTTTCATCCTACTATCCTAATAATATAAATATAATCTTATGCTTTGGAGGATGGTGAGCTATCCATAGTTTTTAATAATAATGACGAGTTTTAGATATCATAAAAACAAGTTGAAGACCTCACGCGAATAGGAAGGGTTGCTATACTTATTTGCTCTTTTTAACCGACTTCAAAAAGAAGAGGTTATCAATTCGTACCGTATGTTTTTTTT
>DWNR01004736.1:0-10648 GCA_018250455.1 Polygonus leo
TCACGGAGGATTATGAGGGTGGCGGTGGTACCTCCTCGGCCGAACTATATGAGTTCTACCACCTGGCAAATAGCTGATTGACATCAGTAATCATCCCCAAGTACGATTGAATCGCACCTAAGTTTGACCACTGACGCGTTGCTATTCTTGAGGACTTAGATGTTTGCCTCGTTCGTAAGTATTTGGTGACGCGTGGTTGCCGACTGGCAGAGTGACAGGAGCTCTGTAGGTGCGGATGCGTCCAGGGTGCACAACTAGGAGGTTGCCTACGGACTTCCATTGCTTTGCTTCAGCCAGGCATAACAAAACGAACGCAAAATAGTATCAAGAAAGTAGTCTTGTATTACTCATAAGCTTCGTTAGACATTAAAGGGAATTCATCCACGACCTAATAAAGGTATTGTCTTTTAATTTTCTCAGTGATTTTTATATACCTATGTCGTTTGAGTCTGAACTTTATATCTAATGATATTGTTACGCGTTATCTTTAAAGATCTTGTTGTAATTTCAAGGTTTATGTAGTACGAGACAAAGTAGGAATGCCGGTGTAAAGTTTCTGCGTAGATAGTTAGTAAAGTGACTTAAAAATATAGGTAGAGAAACTCATAGAGATATTCTATATCTCATATACTTAGATATTCTACTTAATATTCATCGGTGAAGCGATGTCTCCAAAAATCTATCTATCTTCTATACATATAATAAAGCTAAAGAGGGTCGAAAATCTGTACATGGAACATATTAAAAAAAAGTTGGCTGGGGATACTTAGGATCGATAACAGAACACGTTCCAACAATTTTTTGAGTTTTTGTCTGTTTGTCTATGTATCTGTTTGTCTGTTTATCTGTTTGTCTGTTTATCTGTTTGTCTGTTTATTTGACCACGCATCACGTAAAAACGGCTTAACGTATTTTGATGTCAACTTGATTTATCTGTCGAGACGATCCCCGGCCGTGTTTTAGGCTACAAAAATTCAACCCCTAAAAGGAGGGGTAGCTGGTGGAGCCGCGGGCACAGTTAGTAATGCATATGTATGTATATACGTTACATATACTATGATATTTTTTTTACATTATTTGTCAATCTGTCTGTCTGTTTGCTCCGGCTAATCTCTGAACAAACAGACAGACAGAAAAAGGAAGGTCAGTCTATTTGATACATAGGTACAACTTTTGCCAGGGCACATAACTACCGCACACAGGCGCTGGTAAGGGTCGCTGTGGCCTTATACGGAACCCTAAAATTTATAACATGTAACGCACACAGAATTATACGTGCGTACACATAGTTACATTCTTCGAGAAATAATATCCTTTTTATTAAATATTTCGTTACGACAATAAAGGAGGAAAATCATGACTATAGGCACGTGCAGTAAAACAAAGAAAAATTGTCATATTTTGGTCATGTTTACTCGCTAGATATAAATGCTACGATGCCAAGACATATTTCAAATAAAACTAAGATAAAATAAAAGGGGGAGGGCGGGGACCCCATACAAAATAGTACAGATATTTGAAGTTCGCAATGTCAAATTTACTACATCAAAAAAAAAATCAAAATATTTTATTCAAAGTAGATTCATGAGAATTCTTTTTGAAAGTCAAAAGCTACCACCGTTTTCAAGGTGTATCGATATGAAAAAGAAACGGCGAAGCAAACTCCATAACACACATCTTTTAAAAATATGTATATAAAATACAATATTAACTTAAATCTAAATCCGTGGAGCTGGAGCTACACTATTACCTCAGACCATGGGCCCCTATCATTTAAGTACGTATGTAGTATTATATACTTTGTAAACATTGCCCAAAGTATTATTATAAAAGTATTTTAATTTGAAGTAATACAGGTTTCACAGAAGGACGAACGGATAGACTGAAGTCTACTAATAAGATCCGGTTCGAATCCCGTACGGAACCTTAAAAGCGGTTAAGATTCTCCCCTCACCTCCATCAGATACTCCATCCCCCAGCGTATGTATCTAGCGAATTAATTACTCCCCCTGGGGGGTAATAAATGCGGTTAGAATAACAATGCTCTTTGTATTTTATAAACTCTTAACATACATTCTTCAATGGTTTATTTATCTGCTAATTGATGGTTATTGAAAGAGCATATTGTCTTTAAGTATTTCTCGTGTAGAAAATGTAGTTTGTTTATTACACTTATATTATAGAATTTCATCCCCCGTTTTAAAAATAAAAACCTTTCGCTAGTAGATGTATCGTTCTTATGAGAAAAAATGTATGTATTTGCAAGGTGGTAGAACTCGTTTAGTTATTCGGGGTGGTACCACCGCCACCCTCATAATCCTCGGTGAAGCAATTTGTGTTTCGGTTTGGACAGGCGTAGTTGCCGGCTATATTTATCCACGGCGAACATCTTAGTCTTCAGGTAGCAACGCATCTGTGATCAAATTTACTTTAACTCAAATTTACCTAAGTTGTACTTACTCAAGTACAATTTTTTCATACCTAAGTTGTACTTACTCAAGTACAATTTTTGCATACCTAAGTTGTATTTACTCAAGTACAATTTAATCATACCTAAGTTACGTGGGCGACAGTGAACAGTTACAGGTGGACTGCTTGCTCGTTTGCCACGTGTATACTATAAAAAAAACACCAACATCACTGCTTAAAAACCACCGTTTTTATTTCATTGTAAATGTTGTAAACAAATCTTTTTTTTATTTTGATGAGCGGTAATTGAAACTGCTGTTCGTAACAAAGACATTAACGAGTTATTCGGTAAAAATAAAAAAAAGCAAGTTGAAAAAATGGCGGCAAGTAAGCACAGACGCTAGCGACATCAATAACAAACTTACGAAAAAAAAAAAAACAAAAACTCAAGAAACAAAAGTGTGCCGGACGTGACAGTACAAAAGTTTTTGAGTCGCTACAATTTTTTGTTGGGGTGAAAGAAAAAGAATTGGTAAAGTGGGAGTCGTATTTTGAGGATTCCGTACCTGAGAGCCTGTTTGGAACGTACGTCAACAAAGTTTTGGATGTTCGAAACGATTTTTGACATGGCAATCTGATTAACTGCCAATTTAAATTTTCTTTTTGAGTCACTAAAAATAACTTTTTCTTTTAATAATATTCTTCCAAGTTCCCAGTTCTTATCACAAAGCCGACTTCCTTTACGTTTTTTACTAAAACTACTATATATTATAATAAATAGATAGAGGGAAATATAACGGCAAATTTGTTAGATTTAGAACTTGATTATGCCTCTCTTAGTAACAAATTCGGTGAAGATTTCAACATTATCTAAACCCTTTTAGAGGTATAAGACAAAGAACTAAAAAGATAAGTGTAGTTCATTATAGGCTGCTCTTTTATTTAATTACGGAACTTTCTAATGTCCTTCTTCAGTTTTGCCCCATTAAAATGTTAGGTACGGAACCGAGATTCCTATCTCTACCTAAAGGCGAACTTCTTTACCTGCTTGTTTGCCAAAAACCCTTTTTCCTGTGCGGAACCCTAAAAATAACCGCCCATAGCCTAAGCCCTGTTAATCCCGCGTTTCGATTCTTCACGGTGACTGGATGTTTCAGTCGACGACATAATGACGGTGACGTGAGCGGAACGATCCTCAGGTGTCGTCCTCAAAACAATAAGTTTTATGAACTTTAAGGGCCCCGTACCTAAAGGGCCCCAACGGAACCCTGTTACATAGACTGTTTGCTAGGTGGTCGAACTCGTTTAGTTCGACCGGGGGTACCACCGCCACCCTCATAATCCTCCGTGAAGAAATTCTTGTTTTCCGTTTGGAGAGGTTTGATTGCCAGCTACGCTTATACACGAGGCGAATATCTTAGTCCTTAGAGGTAGCAACGCATCTGAGATCGTACTTAGGTATGATTTAAGTCCATGGGCGGCAGTGATCACTTACCATGAGGTGGATTGCATGCTCGTGTGCTACATTTTGAACGATTAAAAAGAGACGAAGATTTTTCTGACGCTGATATTGAAGCTTAGGATAATTGATATCTTAATTCATCATTAAGTTTTTTCCTGGCACAGAATTGCATGGCTTGGATTCGAAGCTGGATTGTTGATAAAATTTGGTGCTAATTAGCTATCAAAAACTTGTATTAATAAACTTTGAAATATAGTTAATAACGTATCATTGGAATATTATTTACAATGTAATTAAAACAGTGTCAGATATCGTAATATATTTTGCTACCCGATAAGGTAAATGCCATTAAAAGATTATCCATTTTTGGAACTCTTAAATCTCGATTATTTTATAACGTCGAAAATGTAAAATGTATAGCTTTGCCGTGAATTAACATTTAAATGAGACAAGCATTTTATTTAAAGCTTTTGTTGTACCAACCTTCGTACTGTTGCTGGTAATGAAATATTATTGGTCTTGCCCATTTTAAATTAAACATTACATTTCGTACTTAATATTTATTATATTATTTTTATCGTAATCACATTCATTAAAATATAAAACAAGTTTTGTGCCGTTTATTGTGGAAAGATACGTTTTAATAAATAGTAATGTTTGTCTATGGTTTCAAAATACTACTAACTATACTATCAAATATTATAAATGCGATTATAATAATAATTGTTTCAAACCCAAATTATAAACAGATTTTAATGGAATCTGGTACACTGATTATAAAGGTGCAGAAAAAAAAATATCCTTTATCTAGAAACGGCCTTTATATAGAAAAAAAAAACAGAGTGATAGAAAAAATTGGTTTAAATGAGCGTCCGGCATATTATTTATTTAAGTAAAACTTAAATAAATGACATACATAATTATATAATAAATATATGTGCTTCTTAAAGTTTGTATAAACTCTTTGTGTGCACACGTCAAAAAAAATGACAGTGAAAAAATTACAGTGATAATATTCCTTTAATATAATTATGTACCTCTATTTATCTTGTACAAAAATGTGCTTAAACTAAGTTACAACTTTTATATTATAAAGGTTCTCTGTAAGTGAATGTCGAAATCTTGAGATCATGTAATAATATGTAATTGAAAATATGAATAACAAAACATTTTCTCGACGAGCACAAAAGTCAATAGCTACATTTGAATGTAATGTACTGATCCTAAAATGATATGACATGAATTGACTGCCAAAGAATAAAACCCATTGGCGTGTGAAGGTGTCTAATGTCGACGAACAAACGGTATAATTTGTTTTGATCGATTCATTGATTTAAATAAAGGCGCTAGGCTTAATAAAGCGTATTGTAAGGATGTCAGTACCATTCGTAACATTACAGATAGATGGACTGTTGTCTATGATCTATTATCATAGACAAGACGTGGAATACATAGTACGGGTGAGACTTAATGATAAAAGTTAGGTTACAGTTTATTAATTTTGTGATTTGTGATGAAATAAAACATTGTGAGGAGGTACGCAAGTAAAGATATAGTTTGACTTAAGAATACCATCAGAGTTTGGATAAAGAGGCATGGTTGCCACCTATGCTCTAAACCTAAACACGAGGTTACGGAATAATTTAAAATAATAAGTTTCTCTCACTACACCCTTCAAAATACAGCACACTGTAACATATAGAGTGATTATTTAGCAACACTTCCATTTAATATAAGTACACGTATTTCCTAACGTCTTACATATATACCCACTCGTTCTTGTCAAGAAATATGTAATTCGATAGGCGTGTAAACGTCAAACAAAACCATAAATAGTAGACGAAATGACAAAGACCATAATATGCCGCGGCTGTGTGCTTAAAATCTAGGTGTCAGGTATAAAATTTCCACATACAATTGTTACTCAACTTTAGGACGCCCTTAGGACGCAAACACACGTAATGTTGCCAGTGATATTAAATTATTCTGAGATACGACACTGTTACATAAAAAATGGGCAAAATTGCTGTACAATTTGATCTCAGTGCCGTATTAATAAAAGATACGTCATACATTTCGAGCCAATTTGTTATTTATGAGTACCGGCGATTTATATCGAACGCGAATTCATAATGAACACATTATCTTTATTTGTATCTCGTTTTAACATAGATATACTGTGTTTTAAAGTAGCCACAGATATAAGTAGATAAGTCGGTAAAACATTATCCATATCAATGCAAATTTGAATTTCTTGGCTATTCTTTCACACCTCAATGTACTCAACTGATTCATTCATCATTGATTATATTATCAGTACATTTTAACCGACTTCAAAGAAGAGAGGAGATTCTCAATTCGACGCGCATATTTTTTTTGGACACGTATTATCTGGGGTACAAAAAGTACATACGATATCTTTTATCTAGAAATAATCATCAAAGACGGATAGACGTATGACTTCGGACGGATAGACGTACGGACTAAGAAGTCTCAATCGTATCGTACCTAAAAGTCAGTCAAGGAACCTGCCTTGACTGACTTTTAGGTACGGAACCCTAAAAAAAGTAAAGCAGAAAAGAAAAAAATGTAAATTCTAAACAGGTGACACAATTGTGTAATGCCGCGTGCGAAGTCGCGGGTAGAAGCTAGTAAACAATAAAAACGGGGTCTGAAATAAAGCTTTTCACGGAAACAACCTGAAGTTAAATATTTAATATTAAATTTCATGGAAAGTATTAAACAAACTTTTTCCCCTTTTATCATTATAAATGAAATAAAAAATGGTAGAAGCATATTGACAATAAAAAAATAACGCATTTACTTTTGTATAAAATTACTAATAGTCACTCGTGATACAACTGACCTCAATAATTGTTTTTGCCGTCTTACTTTTGCTTGCAATCCAGTAACTGCAAGATCACTTAAGATTAGTCTATGACTAATATGCATGGACCTTTACACAACCCTTGCAACATTTGCACCGAACGTTTACCAACAACAAAGCACAGTGTCACTCGTACATACAATTTTCTCAAGCAAGCCACACTGTGCCGTATCGCCTGTGTGTGTTCAACGCCTAGAGCGTTGTAGCAATACTAGTGTACCACATACTTTAACTACACTTCATTTCGCGCTTGTGTAGTGAATAATAAAGTTTATTTTACGGTTTTCGCTGCGAAAAGTTAAATTGGACGTTTTAATGCTACTATGATGGCATGTCCCTATTGCATCGAGCGTTCACCGAGGTTATTTAACAAGTAATTTTGCTACCACTCGCATTAATTTTTAATATGGAAATTGCAAGGAAACATTTCTTTCTTTGTAAATCCCATAAGACGCATTGCAACATGCAATATTTTAATAATGCAAGTGAATTTTTAATTCGACGCCATTGTTGTGCGGTCTGTGGTTTTCCGTTTCTGACAGAAAGGGTGACATAGAGCGTGCAAAATGTATTTTGAGTTAAAGGGAGACCGCAATCTGTTCTGCGAAAGTGATGGTGAAATTCAAAAATAAAAATGTTTCCAAAACACATTGCATTGCATTAAATAACTACTCTTATTAAATGGGAATATTTTTATTCCGTTTCTTTAAATTTTCGTAAAAATGACGTATCAACGTAATTCAGTAAACTTATTATGTAACTAGCTGTGCCCGCGGTTCCGCCCGCGTGGATTTTGGTCCGCGTTCATATTATATTATATTATGAAATTCTGAAATAAAAGTAGCCTAAGTTACTCCTTATTTACGGGACGGGACGGGACTTTCACTTGCAGCTATCTGCAAGTGAAAGTCCCGTCAAAATCGGTCCAGCCGTTCTGGAGATTAGCCGGAACAAACAGACAGACAGACAAAAATTGTAAAAAATGTTACTTTGGTATATGTACCATGTATACATACATAGGCATTTAGTAAAAAGCAGTTATTTTTAATATTACAAACGGACACTCCAATTTTATTTATTTGTAGATAAGTTATAACTGTTTTACTTCATACGTGAGTAAAAATAAGTCTATATTTATATAAAACTAAAAGCTATAATCCACCTTAACACGTTCCTGTATATCGGTGACTTGTTTTAATCCGTTGCGGATTTATTGTCCGTATCTTAAACCAAATGTCAAATCAATTCAAATCAAACAGTTTCCCTGCACATTAAATATTAAAACTTCTTAATTCCGCTCTGTAACCGCTGTCAGAACTGGGCTCAAATCCGGCTTCACTCAGACGCGAACTAAATTGTTTCCTATTACGACAGCACAAAGTTCAAAGTCGCTCAGTAAATAAATAAACCGACAAAATACAAGTACGACTAATGAAGTTAAATTTCATAAAGGAAAGTTAGCTTTTCGATTTGTTCGCATGATAGAACAAACTAGAATAATGAGGGATTCATTATAGTTACTTGTTTTGAGCCAAAACGGAACGTACATTGTTGCGTGCAAATAGGAATTTAAATTAAATTGAGTGAAGTTTTAGAAAATTAGAAGGTGAATGAACTTAGATTAAGCTTTACTTCGCGCCTTAATCTATTACCGCCATATTTCTTTATACATCTGTTTCTTTCACATAATAAATATTCATAAGCGAGAGTGATATGACTATCATTTGTCGATTCTTTTTGAAATCGAACATTACATACTATGTACATAAAGTTAGGAACGGATAGTTTGATTCAATTATATAATACAAATATTATTAAAACCTCAAGAAATATAAATTATATAAGAAATATAATTTACCAACAAAGTTCCGAGCTAATAAAAACTCGATGTTTGAAATCAGCTGTTTTCTTTCGGCCATTTTGAAATGTCCCATCTTTCCCGCTATTTTAGGTTTTTAAATGTTTTAATTCCATTTTACGTAGCGTGTTAACCTATCGCGTGCGGCCAATAGTTTAAACCATAATCCTTGCTAAACTGTTACAGAACTTCTGTATAATCCTCCAAGTTTCCTTTGGGTTAATTACAATGGGAATAACTTGCTAAATTATGCAGATAAAAAACATAAGGAGCAGTTAGAAATGAATTAATGGTGATCCTTGCTTTTTAATATTACAAATTTATTTGTTTGTTTACTCCGTGTACTAATTATTATTTATGTATCCTAAAACAAATATAACGAAAAATAACTTTCTTTTTCATAACAAACATTATTCAAATGTGCCAATTATATTCGTGTTCAAAAAGGGTTTTGTTATTTTGAATTATTAAAATAAAAAATGTAGTTGAAGCCTTCAACTATTTATACATAAGTATATTATTATGAATTCCGTATAAATTCCGTCATTCCGTCATTATGGACACGTGAAAGTTAAATACAGATTATAAATTATAATGTCATTTTGATGTCATCGTGCCACTGCAAATACGCGCGAGACATATTTCGAACACAAAGTTTTTCAAATTTAAAATTCGAATGCCAACAAATCGCGTGTCTTTCAGCCAGTGAAAACAGCACGAGATCATATCAAAAAGTGTTAGCAAAAGTTTTTAGTGAGTTTTATATCGCTTCGAGTTTTCCGTCACGAAATGCTTTAAATTTCCAACATTTATCGTAAACCTAGCTAATGAATTGTTGTTGAATAGTGCTATTTACATTTTTAATTTTAATGTTCGAACGAAATTAATGTCATCGTATATGTGGACACAATAACTGGCCACTTACGTAATGTCCAATGTTTATGAGCTACTAGTACGTAATTATTTCGAATGTAATTGACAGGTCAATCGACTCGCCTAATTAATACATTGATCGATTTTACACGTCAAACGCATCTACCATTTGGCAGTGTTCGAAACATTTCTTTGTTAACGACTCACAATAAATTGAAATATAACGGTCATAAAAACTAGCAGTTGTAATGGAACACACGTCGTGATACGTAAACAAATTGCTGGAATCGGTTTGAAAAAAAAATACGTTAGTTATTCGATTAAATAATCGGTCAAGTGTGAGTCGGACGTACACGTGAAGGGTTTCGTACAAAACTAAAGAAGCAGTTCCATGTATGCCAGTTCAAGTTTATTTTCAACTTTTCTTTATTATTCGTTTTTATTATTATAGCAGCTTTTGGAACAGATAAGCTTAAAGAAACTTAAGTATGCTTGTATGAGGGCTTCCTTTTGTTTTCAACTCTTTAATTTATTTATTGTTGTGTTACCGGCCATAGAATATGCCATACATAATCTGTGAAAATATCAAGTGTCTACCTGTGACTGATCCTAGTGTCTAGACCCAGAGTAGATATAAGTGTTATTAATGGGCTCACATTTTACCCATTGGGTACGGAACCCTAAAAACTCTAAAAACATTTGTAACAAACACGTGATACACGAAAACAAATGCCGGAATCGATTAAAAAAATTGTTAGTTATTCGATGAAAAAATCGAGTGGGGCATGAATGACGTTCACCACCAGCTGTTTCGCAGCTGATCGAACGGATATTGGCAGTTAAAGAGAGTGCGTCTGTCCCGCTCGCACGCATATCGCCGTCCCTGTCGCGGCTTTTAATTTTCCCCATCGTCCCCTAATGAGCGACGCTTCGATCTGAAGTGCGGATCCGATGAGGAGTTTTGTTTTTAAATGGTTTTGTTGTTTTGTTTTGTTTAGCAGTTGTTTAGCTTCCTATTTCTGTAGAGATGTGTTCTGTTTATTTACTTTCCTTTATTTTTTTAAATTGTAAAACAAAATAAAGTGCATTCCATTTAAGGTAATCTATATATATAAAAGGCAAAACTGATTAACTGACTGGCATATCAATGCACAGCCGA
>DWNR01004737.1:0-10648 GCA_018250455.1 Polygonus leo
GGGTAGGCAGAGGGTATCGAGTGCCAAATGGCACGGTTCTGACATACTTGCCTAGCTTCTTCCACTTTCATAACTCTGTGCTGTCTGAAGGTGTCAAGAGTCTCCGAAATCGGCGTGTCTGTATGAGGAGAGTTATGAAAGTGGAAGAAGCTAGGCAAGTATGTGAAGTATGTATTATCATAAACCATTATTGTCAACCGCGCGGTCTAAATGCGCATTTGCAGTGTACACACCATTGAGATTTTTTGTAATCTCTTTGGCGAATAGGTTTCCTCGCGATATTTTCCTTGACAGAAAAGCAAGTGATCATTTAATTTAAAACACGCACATAATTTGTAAAATTATATTTGCCTAAGAACCGAACCCGGATCTCATGAAAAGTCGAATACTTTACCACGAGGCTATCAATGCTTGTGATAGTATGCAGAATTGCAGACACATTTTGTGGTATTAAATATACACGACGCACAAAAGTCAATTCATTTTGTAATTTATTGTGCGCCGCGGACTAGATCTCACAAAAAGCAGTAGTAGATTAACCATGCGGCAAGAGTAACGAATGCGCATATTTGAGAGTCCTGGGCAGCTAGGATTAAAGGTAAAAAGTACCAATCTAGATAGGTGCATAAACAGTGGCAAATTAACGCTACGGGCACCGGGCTTACTTACGGACTTCGCTAGTGTTAGCAAGCTAAAGCAAGCTGACTATTGCACCATACCACCTGACGTTGTTTTTTTGTCTCTTGATTAAAAACAATTGATCGATTGATCGAAGAAAGGGTTTCTCTTGCTGTGCAAGAATGGTACTAAAAATTGAAGGCATCAACTTACTAAAAAAGTCGTTCTTTGATTTCACAGCAATTGATACGTGTATTCATATCATTTTTACATTTAATATGTGCTAATTACAACAACCAGCTTTTCCAATCTTCCCTTTGCAATGATGGAGACAGATGGACCGCTTAAAGGTTTCTAGTGACTACTATCCGCAATAATGAGGGACCGATTGAAGAGAGTGATATGCTAACACTAACGTTGAGCGCGAGCACCAAAATCTTCTACGGGCCCCTCGTTAGCTTCATTGACAAAGTGTCGTGTGTGAATAGCCGCGGTTCTAGGGAGGGTCATAGGGTTCATGACCCCCACAATTGTTATTGTCAAATTACAAAACTTTTCAAAAATGGTCAATTTACGAAGATTGAATACCAGATATAACTATAGACGTCTCAAATATTATTACTCGTGTCACCAATAAAAATAGAAGACTTCCGTTTGCTTATAATCAAATCGACAATTGACGACTCGCGTGGCACAACGGTCACCATACCGGTCTGCCACGCAGAGGGTCCCGGGTTCGATTCCCGGCCAGACAGAAATTTGAATGATGAATTTGAATTTCTGTTATGGGTCTGGATGTTTGTGCATACGTCTTGTGTGTGTCCATGGTACCCACGATACAGGGAATCCTAGTGTGGGGCTATGAGTGTATAAGGTGTTAAGGCGTTAAATCAACTTAAAACGATTTATTTTTAATCGACTTCAGATTTTTTTTTCTCTTCACGATTGGTCTGTTTGCCAGTCTTCGCCTTTTTGTATTTAAATGTCCTCATGTATATGACCACAAGGTATATCCCATACATGCTATGTATCCCTCAATCACATCCTATATGTATGCACGCATTTAAATCTCTTTTATTTTATATGAAAAAATACCCGTTAATGGTTAATTTTTTCGATAAATTATATTTGATAGCGTTATTATTTAATATTATTATATAGTATTAATTTTATTTAATTGCATAGTTATTAGTAAGAATATTTATTAGTAAGAAAGAAAATAGACATACATTTACAGTCAATTTTTTTCAATATTAAGAACAATTGAATTTTCACGAGAATTCGTATAAAACTAGATGAGTTATTTAATTAAATACAACCAGAGTTCGTTACCTTTCTACCCGTTTATTTAATACAAAAATACTAATTGGACTGCTATGGGATAAGAAAAATTAATTCAATTATTTATTGTACGAGGTCAAGCGCCAAATTATCGATATTAACTACACGCACGCACATTTCAAATCAATCTACAGAAGCAGTTTCATTTAACTTATAATTAAAAGAATTTATAACTCTACTAAATACCTAACACTTTCTATTAGTTCCATAGATACAAAGAAGATTACAAAATCTTTTTTTTTTATCGAGTGAAGGTAGCAAACCCCATGAGCATGCAGTCCACCTAATGGTAAGGGGTCATTGCCGCCTATGTACATCAATAATCATACCTGAATTTGATCACAGATGCGTTGCTACCCCTGAGGACTAAGATGTTCGCCTCGTGCATAAGTATAGCCGGCAACCACGCTTCTCCAAACCGGAACACAAAAATTGCTTCACGGAGGATTATGAGAGTGGCGGTGGTACCTTTCCAGACGAACTAAACGAATTCTACCACCTGGTAAATCCTCGGTAAAGGGAATTTGCTTCAGTAGGTGATATGTGATAACATGCCATATTTACACCCGATGCGAACGTCGTACTCAACGGTGTAGTCTTACAAAACAACGTTATTATTATACGAACGGGTTTTCCTCTAACCCTTGCCCAGTAATGCCGCATTGCAACAATATGGCGGGGTGTGATTTACACCTCGGTACTTACGGAAGGAGAGTTACAATATAAAGGATTTTACTAGTTATCTGTCTCCTATGTTTAAAATGTAAAATTACCATTCTTTCGAGGTATTTCTGGGACATTTGGGGTGACATGGGTTTACATAAAACCATAAAGAGGTACAAGAGATCTACTCGGTTACGTAGAGCATTTTCGACGACAAAGAAATAATAATTACTTTCAAACATATGGTATTTTTTGAGTCTTGAAAGTAACTGTACTCTTGATGGCAAGCCCTTATGCAGTTTATTGTGTATCTGAGATTTAATATCAAGGATATTTCCTTATAGATCCTGAGATTAAATATACAGTATATTGATTTAATTCCTACCTTAGCAATTAAGAAATATGAACGTTTAAAATGTTGTTATCAGCGAAGGTGGGTCACAAGGTAACTTTAAATACCGTCCGCATTATTGCCAATACTACTATTTTATGATAAATGCAACACTCTTTCCCTCTCTCTACCTCACTTGATCATAAAATCCTTCATACTATCTGCACTAAATTCACATTAAAACTTAAACAATGCTATTTACGATGTACACAATTTGTGAGTAAAATCTAAGCACTCAAGCCAAATGTCAGCAGTCCAATGGCAAAGTAAACGCAACTAAACCGCAGCGATTCCGTGATAATTCCCAGTATAAATTGCAGTGCAATTTCCGTAACTTTGTGTGGCTCAGCTCTCAGCTCAAGAGCGAGTTTGGACTAAAACGTATAACAGGGACTTACGAAGTACTAACAGTTAATTTGGTTCTGACCAAGGGCGTACATACGTACTCGTGCATTAAAGAATAGGATTTCTTTTGCTTGAATATTTATTTTTATAAATATTCCGTGTCAAGTGTTCGTTCATACTAATCTACTTTAACAATACTATCGAAATTTCGTTCATAAATGTCCTCGTTACACACTTGCAATGATGATATGAGAATATCTCAACCCACATTTATACAGGAAGGTTAGCCCTTTAATAATCGCTATTAGTTAAGACTTACAAATACTGCAAAAAACAACGAATTAAAAGTAAACGGGGCTCCCAATAAAACAAACCCTATGTAATAAATAAAATATTTTCGCAGTTTTTTGCTATAATCTTTTAAACTTAATGAGTAGAGACCTGAAATTTTCTCACAATTTATTACTATTAATACTACGAAAATATTGAATAAAATAAAGAACAAGATTATCTAAAAAAATATATTTCCAGGCAACGCTATTAGGAGTACAATTTCGTCTAAAGTCTTTTCATCAAACACTAATTTCAGAAGTATTCAAAACTGATATCTGTTTGAAATACCTCTGAATTCATCTCACTCGAGCAGTATCTAGTATCTACTCGGTCGTTGAATTCAACTTCTCTCAGATAAATTTCTAGTGGAGTAAGTAACCTGCTTTATAAGCGCGTCTCCGGCAACTAATCTGCGAGTTGGCAAATAGAAGTTAATATAGCGTCTCTTGCACCTCCACAACTCGAAATCAACTAAGTTTTGACGCTTTTGTTCAGTTACTACTTTCACGTCTCTGTACTTATATAAATTCATTTATACTAGTTGTTCGCCGCGATCTTAGACCTCGCGAACACAATAAATTTTTGATAACCCAAAACTAAATGCTTATAGTTATAGTTTCGCTGTATCCGTTTGTCTGTCCGTCCACAGGGTAGCTCAAAAACTATGCGGACTATAAAGTTGAAATTTGATGGTATAGGTACTATACACATTAATCAAGCCGACAAAGTGGTAGAATAAAATCTTTAAAAAAAATGTATAGGGTACCTCCCTATACATCATAATAATATTCAATACTTATTGAACTACTTAAGACTTAGGGAAAAACTCTCATAGCGTATTCTAATATTTGTATAGCGACATCTTGTGTTTCGAATAGTAAACTTTAAAGTTACGGTGGGTTTTATTTTTACAAAAATGAGAGTAATTTAAAAACGACTGACTCAATTTATTTTCCCAACACATTCAACAATGTTATTGATAACTTCTAGTATATTTTTAATTTTTATCAAAAATAGACACACGGTTCCGAAGTTATTGGATATTGAAATTTTTAATTGTAATTTTTTTCAAAAACTACTTAACCGATTTTGTTGCCCCACGATTCTATTGACAGATCCTATATGCCTTTTAAGTTTCATCAAAATCCGACCAATGGTTCGAAAGTTATCCTTTTAGATCATTCCATACTATTGTCCCACAGCTGGGCACCGGTCTCCTCTCACAATGAGAAAGATTAGGATCACAGACCACCGCCATAGCCAAGTATGAATTAGTATATTCCACAAAATCTATTTTTATGTAAATTTCCTTACGATGCTATACTTCACTGAGAGACAAGTGATAGTTACATTTTTAATTTTATTACGTCACAATTTTTGAAAACATCTGGGATATTAGAACCCCAACTCACAGAACAAGAAGTCGAATTGTTAACCAGTAAGCTATAACTGTTTATTTTATTACAAACTAGCTGTGCCCGCGGCTCCGCCCGCAACCCCTCCATTTAGGGGTTGAATTTTTATGGCCTAAAACCTTCCCGGGGGTCTTCGCGACAGATTAGTAAAGTTTGCATCAAAATCCGTTAAGCCATTTTTACGTGATGCGCGGTCAAATAAACAGACAAACAGATAAACAGACAAACAGACAAAAAATCTAAAAACTGTTAACTAAGCACTTGTTGTAACTAAGCAGAGTTGTCATCATCTTAATTGAGGAGCTGGCGAACAAAACGTCGTAATTGCAAAATTTCATAAACACGTTTTCTTGTGAAAATGTGTTCATCTACTACCTCTTCATCTTTTACGAAAGAAACAGATATTAAAAAGCGTCTACAAATAGTTTAAAAACGGAGTAAAAGTTGGCGATTCCCTTCAAAAGGGGATAATTACCACATAAAAATAACATTTCAAAAATATTTTTTTAAAATATCTATAATAACTACGAGTAACATGATTTTTTTCAACAAAATAATGTCATTTTACGTAAATTATAAAATAGATATTTCATCGGTATTAGTATGGAAATTTAGTCAATTTCATTCAAAACGTAATAAATGTCGATTGATTTCAATCAAAATGAGTTAACTGCAAATTTGTATTGTCTATATCTAATTTAATTCTGGGTTTAGCAATTTGAAAAAATCTTATGTTGAATAAAGACTTAACGGTCTAATAAATCCAAAAATCACAATCCCACACATGTCAAGATCTCAATGGTCTCAATGATCTCAATGGTCAAGATACTTCAGTTTTTTGGCTCTCCTGTAAAATTAAGTATCCTGCAGTTACGCCGTTTTGATCGCCAGCTCCTCAATTATCTTACTAATGAGAACGGCGTTAATACGAGTGAAGGAGCAATCTGAGTACACGGGAGCATTGAAAGATCTCATCATCATAATTTTTCCACTGCTGGGGTAGGTAGAATAGACAACGAACAGAGAACTCATTATCATAATTGTCTGACTGTTGATGTTTTATACTTATTTTCGTACTTAATTTTTGCATCCAGTTTACTTTTATATTAGTTTTATATATTTCAAGAGAGTTTGTCGCGCAAAATCCTTTACACCGAATAATTGCTCTAAACTTACACCACATATCTTCGTTTCATCCTAGAACTGAGAATCATATTTTTCAATCAAAGAGCAAAGTATAATAAAAAAATCAATAATAAATATTATTATTTAACTGTGTCGGATATAACGGCGTAAGGTCGGCAGCGTCTTGAAAGATATTCTAAGGAGATTTGGATGAAACACTGTACGTAATTTTTTCAGTAAATAATTATCATATGTTAGGTACACTTAATATATTGTACCCACAGACACATCTTCACGCCAAATCCCTAACGGGGTAGGCAGAGAGTATCGAATGCCAAATGGAACGGTTCTGACATACTTGCCTAGCTAAGAAGCTAGGAGTTATGAAAGTGGAAGACCACTTTCATAACTCTCCTCATATTGTATTATTTATATAGTATTATTTTTTCGTTTAGTAGGTAGTAAGCAGGTTTTCAATTAAAATATCATAAGCCTCTATAAAAATCTAGCCTATGCCACAAGGGTAGCGCCGCACGTGACAACGCGACCGCTCATGAGCCGAGATAGCGAGCAGGTTTTATTGAGCGCGTGTGTACAGCTTTATGTGCGTTTCGGATTTTACGCCCCAATGTATTATTTAAGTTGTGTAACTTCGTTATATAACTGTTTTGTTGGTATATCCACTTAGTTCAAGGGTAGATTTGTTTGTGGCCTACAACGCCTATTTTTACATGACTATATTAGCTTGAGTTGTTTGTATGTATCTATGAATATCACGGAATCTTGAAAATTTACGTTATCAGGTGGTAGAACTCGTTTAGTTTACGCGTTGGTACCACCGCAATACTCATAATTCTCCTTGAAGCAATTTTTTGTGTCGGTTTGGAGAGGCGTGGTTGCCGGCTAAACCTACTTATGCACGAGGCGAACATCTTAGTCCTCATGGGTAACAACGCATCTGTGATCAAAATTAGGTATAATCTAATTGCACTTGGGGATGATTACTGACGTCCATTTCTTAATTTAAAGTAAAGTTTCTTTATAGAGATTAAATTTAGGAAACGAGCATGCAGTTCACCTAATGGTAAGTTAGCCCATCCATGGAGAGTAGATACTTATTGTGCTTTGGTAATAAATACATATCTGAAGTACAAAAGAAGATATGCTATCCCAGAGAACTAAAATATTCGCCTCATGCGCAAATGTAACCGCCATCCACGATGTCTGCCTATGTCCCAAACCATGTGTGTACTTTCGTGAGTCCTTAAGGTAAAGAGAATAAACTCACTTACATTCGCATTTTTTGTAATCACTTTGGTCTAGGATAATGTCATGGTCGTCTTAATGACAGAGTTATATTATAATGTGGCTACAAAAAAATGGATATTTTTTGTGGTTTACTCCTGAAATTTTAATCTGCGGAAAAATGGCAGAGTTATAATGTGGCGGCGTAAAATATTATATTATGTTTTTATTGCAAAACTTCAGTGCTTGTAAATCGAGACTGACTGACCGGCCACGTTTCGTTTTTGTTTTTCCTTTTTTGTTGATCTATACCTTTTAAATAAAGAATATTTTCTCTCAGGTTTTCTCGTTGATTTTCTCTCATTGATTTCGAAAAAAAAACATCAAAATCAGTACACATCTCGCGAAAATAGTTCTCGTGTAACGTAGGTCATAGTCTATTTAAGTAGGCCCCTACTTATTAATCGTTTTAATTTTGAAAAAAATTTGAGACAAAAATTATTTTAGGTATCTTCAGATGATGAACTATCTCCGGTCCAAATCCAAATCCGTTTGGACGTTTCTTGTGATATGGCAAGATACTTTCTTCTTTTATATTACTAGTAGTATAATGTCCTTCAATCAAAGCCCCAGCACAACAAAGCCAAAATAATTATCTTGTAACATTCAATTAATCTATGATCCATTTTGAAATGTTTTTATTTAAACTTTAAAATATTTTTAAAAAATAAATCGTCTACTCATGACTTCAGGGTTGGATCAAAAGGAAATTTAAATTGTTAAATTTCATTTCAATTCACCGTTTTTCCGTTATTCACTTACAAACATACCACCATACTTTTTCCATTTGTTGTATAAACAGTATAATGTCCTTCAGTCAAAGCCACAGCACAACAAAGACATTAAAAGTGCAACTCCGCAGTGCAGATAAACATCGCGTTTCGTTTATTTCATTAAGTCCTCGCCTCATTTCATCTGACCGTCATGACCTTTGCTGTATAATTATCTACTCCTGAAATTTTAATCTGTGGAACAATGAAAGAGTTACAATAGCGACGAAAATATTTAAATCGTTTTATTATTTGTGTAATAATAGTAAGGGCCAAATGCCATCCCACACTGCATACTTAGTACCGACATCATTTGTAAAACAGATGATGTCAAATGGTAAATTATAAAATAATTGTTTTTCTTTCTTGTTTCTATTTTGTGTCTATAAATTAAAGTCGATAATTTTTTGTTGAATAATCTTTTTTTTTATAATAACGATTTGTTTTAAATAACTCAGGCTAAAATTCTAGCTATACAATAAGTATTAATTATTCCTACATACTTACAGAAGTGGTATTGTTTTTTTGACTTTCAGATAGAGGGACGAATTAAGATTTAGTATCTATTTTGGATAGTTTTAGTTTTGGCGGCGATTACTTATCATTAGGTTAATTCTACGAACTATTGCTTATTTATTAATTTGAATCAATTTCTTCCCAAAAAATACAAACTTGAATTGAATTTTTCCTTCAAAATTCACTAAAAGCCGAGGAACTGCACGGCAGCTCAACTGCAGCCCTGTTAGAAATGCATCGCGCGTTTTATTCGCGCCTCTCAGTAGATTGTATGAGACTTTGTACCGAGCAATGGACAATTCGACCATTTGTAGAGCATCTACTCTATTTTGTAGACGTGTTTCGTATTCTACTTTATATTTGTAAATATTTACTAAATTAGATATTTTTTTCTCCAATAACAGTTAAAGATTTATTTTAGGGAAAAATGGGAATAAATGAGCCCTAACAAGGAAACTCCAAAAAGAGTAACTTCGTGTATAAGAACTGTTTTTTGAAGATATTCGGAATTTCTCTTAAGAAGTTTGTTAAACAGGATTGCAGTAACTGAACACTAAATGCATTATATTTTTTATTCATATGATAGTTGTAACATAGCCAATTGAAGCTGATCGTACATACATTTTATATTTATCTTTATCTGGGTTTTTGATTTTCACGGTCGGCAATTACAATCGTTACTCTGTAGGGTAATTTCCTTCTTCTGTATTTTCAAAAGCCTCAATTTTGACAAAGAAGAAGAAATTCAAGACACGACCTCAAGAATTTCCCAAAATTCTCCACAAGCCAAGGAACTGCATAGCAGTTCAACTGCAAACTGCTGTACTGATTGTACGAGACGTTCTACCGAGCAATGGAAATTTCGGTCATTTGTAGGGCATCTACTCTATTTTGTTGACGTGTTTCGTATTGTAATTTATATTTGTAAATATTTATTAAATTGTATATTTTTTCCTCCAGTAGCAGTTAAATATTTATTTTAGGGAGTATGGCAATATGATAAATGGGATAATGAGCCCTAACAAAAAAAAATCCAAAAAGAGTAACTTTATAAGGACTGCTTTTATGAATATATTCAGAATTTCTCTTAAGAAAGAAGATTTCAATAGGATTGCAGTAACTGGAACCTCAATTTATTATTTTTATTATATTATAGTTGTAATACAGCCAATTGAAGGTGATCGTATCTAAATTTTATTTTTATCTTTGTCTGGGTTTTTGAAGTTCATGGTTAGCATGTTCATGGTTTTTTACTATTCAATTATATTGTGGAGTCATTTCTTTCTTCTGTATTTTCAAAACCCTCAATTTTGACAAAGAAGAAATTCAAGAAACAATCTTCAATTGAATTTTTCCCTGTAAATTCACTAAAAGCCGAGGAACTGCACGGCAGCTCAACTGCAGCCCTGTTTGAAATGCATCGCGCATTGCATTCGCGCCTCTCAGTAGATTGTATGGGACTTTATACCGAGCAATGGAAATTTGGGCCATTTGTAGAGCAGCTACTCTATTTTGTAAACGTGTTTCGTAGTCTACCCTATATTTGCAAATGTACATTAAATTGAATATTTTTTATTAAATAAATTCTTTTTTTCTTCAATTGTAGGTGAAGGACTAATTTTAGGGTAAAACAGTCAAAATTGGGTTATTATGAAAACTACAAAAATAACACAAGACCTAAACGAAACAATGTTTTTGCAATCGATTTCATATAAGTGTTTCGTACCCATCCGAGGTAATAATAGACTAATGGTTACTATAATAGTAAATCGGCATCCTTGCTGCTTCTTTACTCGAAACATAAACGCTTAATTTATTTAAAAAAT
>DWNR01004738.1:0-10648 GCA_018250455.1 Polygonus leo
CTGAGGACTAAGATGTTCGCCTCGCGTTTAAGTATAGCCGGCAACCACGCCTCTCCATACCGAAACACAACAAATTGTTTCACGGAGGATAATGAGGGTGGCGGTGGTACCTCCCCGGTCGAACTACATGAGTTGTACCACCGGGTGCGGCCATTATCTTGTTCTTTAACCGCACTCAAGATCGATCTAAATCTTGAGTTCATTTTATTAATACGGCTCTTAGTGTTCAGGGAGCAACACGCCTTTGGTAAACCTGAAGTACGATTTAAACATACTAGGGTTGATTACTTCTATATCGGGCCGGCAGTGACCACTAACCATCAGATGGATGGCATTCTCGTTTATTACCTACAAATGTTTATTAAAAAAACATCAACGCAATCAATTTTGTTTTTAAATATTTTTACGGAACCATCACCAACCATAGGTTGGTTGGTGATAGTTTCGTCTCACCGTCGTCGTTCGTCTAGAAATTAATTGTCTCGAATAAGATTGTGGAGGAGGCTAAAACCCACACTATGTATTACCTTAAGAAACAAGTGCCATAATCCAACCAGGATTGGTAAGTTATTATTAGAGTTACAAATCCGTTCATCTTAGAGGTTTCGTACTTAAAAGGTTAACTTTGTCTTCTCCAAACTCAAATGTATGTCCATGTCCATGAGGGTAATGATGACTTACCTATGTGGACTGCATGCTCGTTTGCTACCTTTATACGATAAAAAAAAACTCTAACTAAGTGACTCCACCATGGGCACAACGCTATCTATTGAAGAAACTGCACATAAATTTAATAGCACGCATCCCTTCGGACGCTAGTCCGACTCGCATTTAACCAATTTCTCTCTCACTTTACAAAATCGGTCAAAGCTTTCTTTTTCTTCTTCAATTTTGTAAAAGTTAGAAAAATTGAATCATGAAACGAATACTAACGAGGATCGTTTTCAAACGATCTCTTTCATCTTCGTACTTCCTTTGTGAGCGTTATGAAGCTGCTATATGGCTTCTCGCGGATTAGGCTAAGTACAGATTTATAACTGTCGGTCCATCCGTACAGGATCAATCGGCAAATGGCTAAAAACACTTGGCTTTAACAGGTGGTAGAACTCGTTTAGTTTGACCGGGGAGGTACCACCGCCACCCTCATAATCCTCCGTGAAGCAATTGTTGTGTTTTGAAGAGGCTTGGTTGCCGGCTATACCTACTTATACACGAGGCGAACATCTTAGTCCTCAGGGGTAGTGACACATCTGTAATAAAACTTAGGTACGATTTAATTGTGCTTAGGGATGATTACTGATGTCCATGGGCGGCAGTGACCGCTTACCATTAGGTGGACTGCATTATCTTTTGCTACCTTTATACGATAAAAAAAAGCTTTTCGAAGTGACTTTCATAAGAAATGTTATGAAACCAGTGAGAGGTCCGAGAATCGACATTATGGGCGACACTTGCCATCTGTTACTACCGTAATCTCCTTCAATTACATGGAAATAATTGTTCCCTTTTCAGGTATTGTGGACATAAAAACCAGGGTGCAGTAGTGTAATAGGTTACGAGGAAAAGTGGGTTTAACCGTTTTTCTACACAACCTACATCAAAGATTTCTATATTACGTAGCTGTTATAAAACAGCAATAATACTAGCCTACGAATCAGCAACATAAACGTAAGTTATACAATGTCGTATTCCGAGTTAATTAAAAGATTTAAGTACTTAGTAAGTACTGTAATTTATATGCCAACAATACCTAAATATTGTGTTCCCAAAACGAAACTTGTTAATGTGTTGAACAATGTGTTCAGGTCCCGCACTTCGTGTAATATTCGCCTAATGTAAGTACATTAACTTGTCACGGTACAGAATATTTATGATTGATACGGCTACAAATTGTTCTTACATTTCTAAGAAGAAACCTAGAAATAGTTTTCGAAGGTAATGTTTACGTGGCTTTGATGGTAGGCTCTTTGGATGTGACGACGTGTTTATTTTCAATTAGCATTACCGGTGTAAGCTGATTTGGTATGAATGTACAATTTACTCTAATAAGACCAGCGTTCAGTGGATAATATAGTATCCTTGGAATCCATGTAATACCATGTTGTATGATATCGGTATTCATCTATATATTAAAAGGTGAATCAAAATCTTTGACTTCTCTTTAGGGACATAACGCGGGCAGAGGAGTATGATGTTTGATAGGACTAAAGTTTTAAAGTAAAGAAAAGTTAAAGTAAAGTTTTTAAAGTTTTATTAATATTGCATTAGAAATACACTAAATCCATTACAAAACATTACACTAAATAACGAAAGTTTGGCACACACACATGTTTATGCATAAAGTCTATTGCCAATTTGACAAGAGATTATTATCCGTCACTGTCAAAGTCTACAATAATTATTGCCATCGAATATCGAGCACAAGGCGCCCTCTAGTAATTATTAAACAGTCATAATATATTTTATAGCCAACTTTTAAAGAAAGACATTAAAAAGTTAGAATATTAATTTTGTACAACATTCGTCCTCAATTTGTTATATATTTCACGTTTTAGTAACCAAAAAAGATGCATTTTTATCAAGAACTAGAACATCAATCGTTTCAACTCACGGACACAATATTCTATGCATAGTTTTTTCACTTTATTGTAGCACAGACAAAACGCATTGAGCCTGTCGAATAAAAGCTAGCAAAAGAGCGACTGACATAGTTTTTGTTGGACACTCCGCACTATCAGGTGTTATGCAAAAACATGCTGTACAATACCTTTAGTAATTTTACCTCAGAGTTCGTAGAAATATATTTCGTTTTTGTGTTCCGATAAAGCTTTGAATGCTGAGCAACCGAACAATGTAAGACTAAAGAAATATACAGTCTTAAAATGTACAATGTATATATTTTGTGTAATTTTTCTGAGATTCATTTACCAGGTGGCAGAACTCATTCAACCGGGGAGGTACCATTGCCGCTCTCATTATCCTTCGTGAAGCAATGCTTGTGTTTCGGTTTGGAGAAGCGTGGTTGCCGGCTATACTTATACCTTCAGGGGTAGCAACGCACCTGTGATTTAATCGTACTTGGAGATGATTACTGATGTCCATCGGCGGCAGTGGCCACTTAGAATCAAGTGCACTGCATGCTTATTTGTTACCTTTATACGACACTAAAAGTGTTAAAAGTGTTTTTTTTAAGTGTTATCCAAGATAAGATAGAATGTAAGAAGCTAAAAGCCATCATACTTCAAAATTTTAAATATAGATTTTAACAGGTTATACATCATACCGCTGTTAACCCGCTTAACTGTATATTTAAATTACTACTACAACGACTATAAAAATAGGTGTTGTACTATTTTTTACACAGCTCGACAGCTGTCGGGCCATTTTAAGGTCAAGGGAAGACGAAGTTTCCGTCGCAACCGCAATGGACTGGTTAAAGCTCATTAGATACGCCCTCAAACACGTTTGAATATAGTTGAACTGTTGACAATCTAAGTTTTAACTGAATAAACAGAATTCTAACAAAACAATTCGAATTTTCAACTATTTTATGTCTTAAAGACTAGAAGTTGTAATATAAATCTATTTTTGATATTGATATTACTAAATTTTGTGTTTTAAAGACTAGAAGTTGTAATGTAAATCTTTTTTTAGTTATTAATATTACTAAATGTTACTTACTACTTTATTATTTTGCGTTGTATGTTAAGCATAAAAGATGTCTTCTTTCTTTTTTAAACAACTATTAAATTTTAACTTGTGCCAATTAAATTAAAATTATGTCCGCGATTTTACATAGGTATCAGCTTAGACGTTTCCCACTTACAGTGAAATGATATACTAAAACAAATCTGTAACCCCCAATGACTTCGTATCCATACACACAAAGTACGTACTTAAAATGTTAACCCCGACCAAAATGTCTCTGAAGTTTATTCAACGTGACACTCGAAAATAAAATTAAATAAAAAAATGTTTCCCGTCGGTAGGGTAGGGTTATTACGCAAGTTAGTGTAACAAGAACTTTAATAAAGTCGCGAGAAGAGACATCGGGCGGGTGAAATTTTTTCTCGTTATGAAGTTGTTAAAAACTTGGTGCTTACCGCTCTATTGGCGAGATTTCTCAATTGGCAGAGGAGATATGGGATTCCACTTAACTTTTTCTTACTTTTGAAAGTAGTGACTTCTACCGAAGTATTTCTTGAAGTTTCGTTAAATAAAAGTAAAAAATCTATTCAGCTTGAAGTAATAAGGACTTATATATAAATGCTTTATTCATTGTACGTTAGGTTAGTAATTTCTATATACAGAGTGTATATAATGTAGAGATATGGTCTTTATCTTTTAATTCATTTCTAAACTTGCACAGAAATGATGTATAAATGGATGATTTTATTTACTTATCGGCCTGATAAACCTAATATTTTATGTATTAATATTTATTTATCAATATACGTATAATTATATATAAACTAAACTAAACTTATATTTATCATAACATACAAACAGACACGATGCTATTTCACCTCAAAAGCTATAGTTAACAATGTTGATACGTGCGGGAGAGAAACGCGAATGAAGTAGCATCGCAACTTTAAATAAATGTTACCAATCAAAACAAGGAGAACTGATATATCGAAGTACTCACAGCCCTATCAGCGAGGTTCCTCACTCGGCAGTGGAGGTAGGCGGGCTGGCCCACGGCGGCGGTGGCTTCGCGCTTCGTGCTGTTGTCGAAGTACGGCTGCCCGAGAGGCTCCCAGCCTCCGCCGCCAGCTGTCACACCTGGAAAATAGAAGATAATAAGATAAGTTTATTTTGGTTGACCTAAAAATAAAAATAGAATTTTTCTTAGAGCTCGCGGTTCGAATTTAATTCATATCCACTAGTTCTCCCTCGCCACTTTGCTTACAAATACTTTCTTCGTATAAAGTATCTTCGACGGATCTTTGCGTGGAAAATTCTTCAATATAGGCGGTTCGTGAAAAACATGTTTTTATACTATATTAATATATACACATGCTTAATTTTAGGTAAGTTTGCTTAGGTAACTTATATTTTATAAGTAATTTTTATATCACCAACTATTATATCCATTTTATTTACGACAATATCTTCGTCTAGTATTTTGTGCTGGTATTATTCGAACAGAAATATAGTAAGTAGCTATTTACTTTTTTTTATCGGTATCTAAATTTAATCTTATTTTTCTTTTTATATTATTTTATTAGTCATTTTTCCAAAATCTGGTAGGAATCACTAATTATATGACTTTATTGGTCTTTTAAAGGCCTCCTTTTTTCTTAAGTATCAGCTGTTATAAACAGAGATAAACCAGTTAAATGTATAAATACGTACTCAATCACAAAATACGATTTATAAGATAGAGACACCGGAATTTTCCGCGTATAAATTATATGAAATACGAGGAAGTGGATACTAATTAACTTAATTACATTTCCAATTTGAAGTGGAGATGTCCTTATATTAAAATGTGTAAATGTTAACTTGTTAGTAGCACATTTCCTTGATATTTAATCTTGGTACACACAATTTGTGAAACATGTGTTATTACTTTATATTATACTAACACTATGTAGAACCTTGAAGTGAATTCATTTTCTTATACTCGCTTATAAGTTAGTTGGAAAATTCACAATAACAAATGTTGGAAATAAATGAAAAACGAATTTAGGTAAATTATAACTTCCGGTGTTAAGAATTTTCTCGTATGCTTTAAAAAAAAACTAGCATGGAATTAATCATAATATATGTACCTATACTCATTTTAATAGAAAGATTGCGCTTAACAAACCATGTTTATATTAATTTTGCCTTCTTTATATTATACCTTATTTTTTTATCAGAACTTTATGACAGTTAAATAGAGTAATTATGTATGTATAATTGACAAGAATCAAGAATAATTAACATCAACACGGATCTATTATTTTTTGACAACGCCGGGTCAAAACGTTAACCTATCAAGGTTTACACTTATTATTTTGACTACCGAGACCTATACGTACTTTACAGTACTGTAAAGAATATAATGTAGTAAAGTATATAGTAAAGAATATATAATAAGACGATTTAGATGTACTAGCTCGTGAAATGTCAGGGAATAACGTTGGCTTCAGTTCACCCTAAAGTGGATGTAGGATTCCTACGTATTATTTTAGATTTTTATATTTTGTGTTTGGGTTCTAGCGGGCGGATGAAGCCGCGGGGGATCCCCCCTCTTTAATAAGATAGACGAATTTGTCTGTTTTATTTGATTCAATATGTCATACGACAAAATGTAGACTTTCGTTCTTTATTACCGAACATCGTAGGCAGATTAAGGCGTATTTTGCATATTTGCCTTAAAATACAAAAAAAACTCATATAAGTAAAAAAAAAGAGACCAAGTAGTGAACAAATAACTTTTTACACAAGATTTATTTATTTCGAGGCGTTGATAGCTCAATTATAACATATTTAAACGAGAGTTTTTGAAAACGATGGATCTTAAAATGATGTAAACGTAATATCGAAAAAATAGTACTTAGTTATTTCTCTAAAAAAATCGTAAGAGTATTTTTAAGTTATTCTTGTGTTTCAGTTTGGAGGGGCGTGGTTGCCGGTTATACTTATACATGAGGCAAACATCTTAGTCCTCAGGGGAAGCAACGCATCTGTGATCAATCTTAAGTATTACTTAAACGTACTTGAAAATGATTACTTATGTCCATGGGCGGCAGTGGGCACTTACCATCAGGTGGACAAGCTCGTTTGCTACCTTAACACAATAAAAAAGATAATAAGTGATGCCGTCAAAATGAGCCACTACAACAATAAGACCTTATCTTCTACAAAAGTTGAAAAAAATATATAAACTAGTATATTTCACAGCAAATTTTGCCTGAGGATATTTAAATGTAACATAATGTTCCCTGAAGCGTAGCAAAATTAGATAATCCCGGAACCCAGCCCTGCTTTATGTTGTTGGCAATGGCAACGTCCTTATGTTTGTGCAGCCCTGTCTTTTATGATTATTGTTATTATAAGTAGTTATCTTTAGTGGTATTAGATTAGAGGCTTTAATTCCATTACTCGCTTCAAATTATCTCTGATGGTAATAATAGATAACTCAAGGCTGTTATTTTAAACTTACTACGAGAAAATGATTTAATAGTTTCCTTTGCAGTATTAGTATTAATTTACACGCTATTCACTGTTAATAGATAACTAGAATTGTCTTTATTATAGAATCTCAGCTGTAGACAATAGAAACAGTAATAAAATTTATATAATTTTCGATTAAGCTGTAAAGTTTTGTAATATTTGTGTATATTTCAGTACAATATTTGTAAAATTAAAAAAAAAAGAGTGTTTCATTAAAGTAGCAAAATCTATATATCCATCACCAACATTTCTGTTATTAACCAAACAAAAAAATGGCCTCGTAACATAATTTTAAACCGAAATATCCCACGAAGCGAATGCATTAAAACCTACTTTTAGATTTGAAGTAGCTAGCAAGATTTAATGCGTCCACGAGTGCTTCATATGACTACCAGTTAGCTCAGAAACCTTTTTTAGTTTGCTGTTGCATATTTCTCATTTTATTTCCAGTTTTAAAACTACTTTGCGTTCTCTTATTTATTAATTGCATATTTTTATAAGTTTAAATAAGTTACATAATGTAAGACTAGCTTCTGTCTGCGACTTCGGACGCAACAATAAGTTTGTCACCTACGAAAACATAGCCAAGCGCTTTTTTCGGTAAAGCAAACATCAGTGAGTTATTTTAAGTTGAGTCGTATAATATAAAAGAACACAATCCAGTATTTGCAACGTACAAATTTCAGGATTTACTAAACAAAAATTGTAGCTTAATGAAATTATTTATTGCGCAAGTATGTTAATTACATTTACAAAATAATGAATACCTTGTCGGTATTGCATTATTTACGTATTTAGCTTTTATGTAATGTAATGTTTTATATATGTAGCCTAGAGCTTTCAGTATGAACGTGGCTACTATACACAAAAAGAATTTTGAAAATCCGACTGGTAGTTTCTGAGATAAACAAACAAACAAATTCTTCAATTTTCGAGCGTGTCGCGGTATTTGTTGCCAAACTCCTCCTAAACGGCTCGACCGATTCATATGAAATTTTGTGTGCATATCAGGTAGGTCTGAGAATCGGTCAAAATCTATTTTTCATAACCCTAATTGTTATTTTTTTATGTTTTTTTTTTATTTGTGTATGATTCAGCATTGAAAAATACATTCAACCCTAAATTTTCACCTTTCTACCATCAACCCCCATTTTTAGTCGCGAATTATATTTTATACAGATCAACGATTGCTGGGTCAGCTAGTTTTATAATATCAGTATAGATGTTAATATACTCAACATTTTAAAAATTTGGGCTTTGGCTCCGTTACACCGATTGTCCAATTACACAAAATATTAAGTACAATAATTGTATGTCCTTATCATGGAAGCAATTATTGTTTATTATCATTCTAGATAAGGATGTTATAGAGTTTATATCATTAACGTCAGCATACGAAACTTAACATTAGGGAAATACTGCTAATAATGCTTCTGATAAGCCTTTGAATATTTTTTTTATGTCGATTTCTTTAGTATGTACAATATAATTCTTGTTTTATAAGTGTTAGGCATCCCCAAACCACAACAACTGTTCCGATCGCCAACGAAATATTTATATTAATATTGCTAAATCGTCAAGGTCTTAATTATGTTGTATTTAACATAATTGTGCAATAAATCATTTCATTTCATTTTTAAAACTTATTATAAAGCAATGTGTAGACTACGTCGAGGACATATATTGTAGATTTAGGTATTCGTCTTATGTGTGTTATTTCATCTATCTGTACATAATTATATTGTTTGACAGTAATATTTATTTTTTCGTTATCATAGAAAAAATATATTATTATAAAGTACTAAATCGATTGCAAATGTCGGTACTAATATTAACTATTTGTAATCCTGTAACTACGCACAAAATAACAATGTTTGACATTGTTGAATTACAATTAACGTATTAAATTGTAAGTTTAGTTTATATTTCTGTAAGAGTAGATAGAGTTCATATTTAAAGATTTTATATAACCCGTTACATTTCCTGAATCGATCGAAATCGCACAATAAAAAGCAAAATTGACCTGGAACCTTATTTTTGCCATAATATATACAAAAGCGATCACAGTTAGGTAATTTTGCGCAGTACGACCGCAAGCCGCAGCATACAAAATTTAGTAGCACATTAATGGACTATAAATTCATCGCATTTTTAAAATCTACCCTGAGGTCCTAAAATATTAATTCATAAAAAGATATTTGCAATAGTTAAAAAATGTACATGTCTTAAAAATATATATTCGTACGTAGAAATCACAGCGCTCCACGCATATTATAGTACACACAGTCGTATTATGTACATACAAGAATCTTATCCGTCCCGAGTTTCATAATGAATATTCATGAATGACATAACACGGATTAGGTGTAGTATATTTATTACGTTTATATTTTGTTTGTATGTTTCTGATTACACAGAAATAAATGTAAACCTAATATGAAAAATATTGTGTTATTCGTTACATTTCATACAACGAATCAACATTTCATCGTAAAGTTTAATCTACTCTCCGTCAAAATTTACAAGGATAATTTCTGTAATTTATCCTTTCTAAAATATCTCTCTTTGGAATATTTAATTTTATTATATCTTGAGGTATTTAATTTTCATAATTGTTCCCAAGGGTACGATTATTAAATATTTCACAGCTAAAACGAGGTGGTGACAATAATGGAGATGATGCAGACGCTTTTCTAGTTTAAGTTACATTTAGCATTAAGTTTTTTTGGAAAGTGTCTATGACAAGTCCATAAAGACTGGAGCATTTATTATAATTTATAATATTATAATATATTATACAACGTCACAATAAAGCTAATTGAATGAGAAATAGTACAAAGCTAACGAAATTAATATAAATGTTCAATTTTAAAGCATCATAAGATTAAACTTTTTTTAAAATATGATGTCATTAATCATGTATCAAGATTAAATGTAGAATAAATCATGGAGATCAATTTTACATGTTTAATATGAAAATTGTAAGGTTTAAAAGTACTAAAAGTATAAACGAGATAATTTAGTCTAATTTAAAATAATGTAGTAAACGAGAATGTTATCTAATAAAAAAATGGTTGCTGTCGTTTCGATAAACATTTCCTGTCGGTTTTTCCTGTCGTTTCGATAAACTTTAATCGACTTTTTATAAAATAATTTACACAGTATTCATATGTCTACCATAAATACAAATAGGATTATATGTGATCTGGTAACCCAAATGTTTCGAAAACGTTAGCTACACTTACACAGGAAGCGATTATCTTAGTCCTCAGTGGTTGTGAGGCATCTGTTATCAACTTGAACTTCAAATTAATTGTACTTGAGGTTGACTACAAATTTCCATGGGTAGCAGTGACCATTTCCCATCAAGTGGACTTCATGTTCGTTTGTTACCTTTATTTACGACTAGCTTTTGCCAGCGACTTCGTCCGCATAGAAGTCGAAAACTACCCCTTGGGGGTAGAATTTCGAAAAATCCTTT
>DWNR01004739.1:0-10647 GCA_018250455.1 Polygonus leo
CTGGACTCCTATCGGGGGGATGGGAGTAGATAGGGAGCTGGGAGGGAACAGGCAAAGGGGATTTTTTAGAAGCGAAATCTATTAAATGTAACTTCGTATGCCTGTATAACAGCTCATAACGACTTTGTATGATTGTCAGAGCATCTTCAGTGTGAAAATACTAAAACTGAAAATGTTTTTTTAAGAATGTATAAAAGTAATCGATAAACAATAGTTATATCGTAGAAAAAGTCACCGTGATTTGAACAATAAAAAACGTGCGATATATATATAAAAAGATTTTACTTTGTCGAATCTATGAAACCAAAAAGGTACATATTGAAAAGGAAAACAAAAAACTCAATTCAACAGGTTGTTAAATACGAACGTGTTAGAACAATAATACACATTAACTCTCACGAAATTTTTTTATTAATTTAATTAATTAGTTATTATTGCGCACAAACACTAACATATAAAAACTGTTAAAAATCTAATACGCCTCACCTCTATCTGTAGAAAACATTGAGTTGTTGCACGGTATCAAAAAAACAGGCACAGAGACACTAAGTTATGTTTTAAACTAAAATGAAGACGAGGAGCTACATGTTAGACTTTGGAAGGTTCTAGACGAACTACGCAGTACTCTTTGCGATGCGCGGGTGGGGACGGGGAGTTCTAGGCGTAGTGCGCATGTCCAGGAGACCTATCCCCTAACACGGGACGGGAGTAGGGAGTTGATTGCGTTAGCAGCGCTAAGGGGGCAGGGAGGTACAGGGAGAAGGGGGTAAATTTAAAATATATTAAATTCATATGGTGAAATAACGAGGCATACACTTATTCAGTGTGTATTAAATCAAGTATATTTTCTCAGTATTGAAATAATGAGCCAATAAGCCATAAGTCCGAATAAATTATTCCTTATATAAGAGAAACCGACATGGTTAACGTGGCACTTGAGAAAAAAAATGATCAAACAGATTTTTATGATAAAATAAAGTTTCCTTTAGGAACAAGCTTAAAAATAAAAACAGTATGTGTCCGGGAAGTGGATCTGTAAGTCTTGATCGTTCGGGTGGATGCATACGGAATAGGTTTAAGGAAGGACGAAGGAGGTTTCAAGAAGGGCTGCCTGGGGAGTTGCATTATCGATTGGCGCATGACAATATGGACGAGACGAGACGACGTTGTGAGTTATAGCTATCCCTGATTCACCGAAAGATATAGAAACGATTATTTGTTATGGTACATTATTGATAGTTACTCCTAATCGTAATATATCAATTTTCCATTATTTTCTGTTATGTATTCATATTTGACTTATCTACTAAAGTATCAGAGCAAAAACTCTCAGACTGCTCACCTTTATCAGTAGAAAACATTTATCTTTAGCACAATCATAACACAATAGAAACACTTAACTTATTTTTTATTACCTAAATGTGTCTTAAAAGCTTGAAAACAAAGATTTACATGTTAGTCTTTAGAATGTTCTAGATGAACTACGCAGTTCTCGTAGCGATGCGCGGGTGGGGTGGGGAATCCTAGACGTAGTGCGCATGTTCAGGAGACCTATCACCCGACTGGAAAGGGGTAAGGAGTTAATTGCGTCAGCAGCACTGAGGGTTCGGGGTGGTACAGTGGAAAAGGGAACTATTTAAACACTATTAAATTTATATGATAAAATATCAAATTATTCGGTGCATAATAAAGCAAGGATAATATTTTTTCAGTATATAAAAGATCAGGCAATAAGTTAACAGTTAAGTGTAAGAACAATTCCTTATAAAAAAGAGAAACCATTGTGAATGAGAACAGACTTGATAACGTTTAGTATCTGTCCATGAGAAGAATTGTTTAAGACTTGAATAAAAAAATATTTTACAATTGATCGTTCGGGTGGATGCATACGGAATAAGTTCAAGGGTGGAGGAGGAGGCAACGACAAGGGCGGCCTAGGGAGATGCATTAACGATTGGCGCATGGCATATGGACAACGTTGTAAGTTATAGCTATCCCTGATTCACCGAAAGATATAGAAACGATTATTTGTTATGGTACATTATTGGTAGTTACTCCTAATCGTAATATTATCCATTTTTTTCTGTTTTGTATTCATATTTGACTTATCTACTAAAGTATCAGAGCAAAAAAAAAAGAAATGTCTCAGACTGCTCACCTTTATCAGTAGAAAACATTTATCTTTTGCACAATTATAACACACTAGAAACACTAGGTTATTTTTTAAAACCTTAATGTTTTTAAAAAGCTTGAAAACAGAGAACTACATGTTAGTCTTTGGAAGGTTCTAGATGAACTACGCAGAACTCATAGCGATGGGCGGGTGGGGTCGGGGAGTCCTAGATGTAGTGCGCATGTCCAGGAGACCTATCATCCAACTGGATGGGGGTAGGGAGTTACTTGCGTCAGCACCATAGGGAGGCAGGTGCATGGAGATACGGTGGAATAGAAGTCTATTACTCATAAGATAAAATATCGAGGCATTATTCAGTGTGTGTTAAATCAAGAATGATGTTATATTTTCTCAATATTGAAATAATGAGGAAATAAGCCATAACTCAAGTCCAAATAATCAATTCCTTATATAAATGAGAAACTAATGTATTTATCATGACAGTTGAGAAAAAAAACATTTAACAGTTTTTGATAATACCATTATTAAATTACCCTAAGGAACAAGCTTCAAAATATTTTATATCTATCCTCAGGAAATTGTTCTATACGTCGAGATTATTCCGGTGGACGCATAAGTAATAGGTTTTAGGGTGGAGGATGGAGACACTGACAAGGGCGGCCTGAGGAGTAGGAGTTGCATTATCCGTAAACCGTAAAATCTCTAAAAACACTCACCTTCATCTGTAGAAAACATTGAATTGTTGCACAATAATTATCACATAACTAACACAACAAAAAAATACAAACTTATTATTTTTTTTAGATATTGTTTAAATATTTTGAAAACGAGGAGCTGCATGTTAGTCTTTGGAAGTATCTAGATGAACTACGTAATAAAGGTAGCGATGCGCGGGTGGGGTTGGGGCGCCCTAGACCTCGTGCGCATGTTTAGGAGATAGAATGGGGGTAGGGAGCTTTGGAGGTAGGGAGATTGCGTTAGCAACACTAAGGAGGCTGGGAGATTCAGGGGGATGGGGATCTATTTAAAGTCTATTAAATTTATATGATGAAATATCGATGAATATATTTATTAAGTAACACTTGACAACATAGGATCAAATATATTTTGATTGTAAAATAAAATGAAATTACAGAATAGGACTGTCAATATTTGAGGCTGCTAACTAGAGTGGCCTTTTAGCAATTTTCACCTATTTTAATATGCATTATTTAAAAATGGTAATTTACAATATCAGAACTGATTTAGTATCTGACCATATGAAATATCTATAAGGTTTGATTGATCGGATGGATGCATTAGCAATAAGTTAAAGGGTGAGGAAGGAAGCTTCAACAAGGGCGGCCTGGGGAGTTGCATTATCGATTGGCGCATGTCATTTTGAGCTGTGTGCCTGCTACCACCCCCACGGGTGGTAAACACAACCTAGGTTGCATATTCACAAAGAAACATAGATATTAACTTCATTTATCATATTGATAAAATATTGTGGATCGATTTACGAAATAAATAATAAAAATATATACCATGAAAAGCATAAATGTTATAAATAGATATGTATGAAGAATTTAAGACTGTGTCTGGCATCGATTTTGATGATTAACATTCTGATCCAAAATATATTTGCACCCTGCAACATGTATGTACACAATGTATATACCTATCAGTTAAAATTGCGTTAAAATTAGATTTATAACTTTAACACTTACCTTCCTCTGTACAAAACATTGAAAGCAACCACTACATATTCACTGAAAACACTACTTCTAACTGACTATACGTGTTACTCTTTAAGCCGTCCAAAGGAAAATGATCTCAACGGATGCGGTCCCAACAGGCACCTCGCGTAGGTGGGTTGGGGTGTGGTGATGGAGGTGGGGTGATCTAGACTAGTGCGCATGCTCAGGTGACCTGTAGTCCACCTGGACGGGGGTAGGAAGTCGTTCGCTCTGGCGAAAGAGGGTTGCGGAGGAACGAAGGGAGTCGCAATAAAATCAATCAAAGAGGAGTTAAAATCATATGCCTATGTCAATGCATATTTTGCCAGGTCGTTTCGTGCGGCCGGGAAGATGCCACCACAACCCTCATAATCCTCCGTGAAGTAATGTTTGCGTTTCGGTTTGGAAAGGCATGGTTGCCGACTATACTTATGTACGAGGCGAACATCTTAGTCCTCAAGAGTAGCAACGCATGTGTAACACTGTAACACTTACGTATGGTTTAATTGTGCTTGGGATGATAGCTCGTGTCTAAGGGCGGTAGTGATCTCGTACCATCAGGTGGGCTGCATGCTCGTTTGCTACCTTTATACGATAAAAAAGTACTAACGATTACAGAGCGATATCTAAATAATAACGCAATTGAAAAATGCCATTATTTTAAATTTCTCAAGTACACTCTACATAAATAGTCCTAAATATAATTTGCAAGACCTAGATAAAACGCGCTATAGAAGTAAGTTGTCTAAGAGATTTTGTAACATTAATCCTGCCCGGCAGGAATAAAACGTTGTTCGCACAGACGCGCAAGATACTCAATAAAAAAGTTTACTATGTCATATTAATACCAAGTTTTAAACATTTAAAATGTTCATTACACATTTCTTTAAATGGCGATATGAAGGTCTCAACTATCTTCGTTGTATTTGTTCGTGTGATTTGGGTTTGGGTGGCCGACACGTGGGTGGGGTAGGTAGTTATGCCTAGGTCTAGTGCGCATGTACTGATTGTAGCCTCCTTGGCAGAGACGGGGATGGCAGGGGAGCAAAAGGAATGTTAGCAGGCGGGAAACGGGAAGGAAGGAAAGGTGGAGGCGCGGCGGCGATGGGTGGTCAATGTATATGGTTACAATATAGGCAAACTGCAACTGCGCATGCACCGAACATGGAAAATCAATAGCAACTGAATATCACAGGGCGTGGCTGAATATTTCAATTCAAACTAGTTATGCTTGCGGCTCCGCTCGCGTAAATTACATACAACGAACATTTACTCGTACATGCCTTACCTAGTCAGATAGATGATCGGCTATGTAGAAAATATAAATATTTTCAAACTCTTTGTCGCGTCAGTCAATTAATGGTATGATAAAGAAACAAGGATGGGTTAAGCAACATTTTTTACAAGACTTGGTTCAAATGGGCTAGAAGATGTTGTCTTTAGATGCAAACATGGTCTAACCATAACTTTTCCATCGACCAAGATCGTAAAGTTAATTGAAAATAGTAAAATCGAATAGAAGAATTGTGTTGACTAAGGAAATTAGTATGTAGAACTCATTTTGACTATAATAGACTGTATATATTCTGCCGTACTGATATAAAAAATATAGGAATATAATTAAACTGCATGTTAATCTTTTATTGTGCAAATTGAAATTATTTCAATAACTTAGGTTCAGGAGTAGCCGTACAGAACTCTAATAAGCAGGCGAGGGTGAGGGGTAAACAGATCCATCGCGTATGTCTAGGAAACCTATAGCTCATATCGGGGTGGCACTTGGGTGGTAGCGCATATCGCAGTAGCAACATAAGAGGGAAAGGGGGCAAGTGGGGAAGCAGTCGGGGGAGGTGGTCGCGATGTCTATTATATATTTATTGGGAGGTGATTCGGGTGGTAAAAGGTCGAATGCAACTGCGCATGAACTGAACTCCGAATTAAAATCAATAACGACTGACCGTTACGGACCCTTAGTTTCAAGTCATGGTTTCAAAACTTTAATATTTGAAGTTTAAGTTCAACAATCAAACTGGGCGCATACTGATTAAAGTTTACTTTTGGAATCTACAAATTACAATTGTACTTTCACTAATCAAAGAGTACTATACTGAACTCTTTCAATGAATGCGCATGAAACTTTCAAAAATATAAATAGTACGTTATGACTTAATTATTCATAAATAGTAGTTAGTAAATTGGATTGGAAAATATAGAATTTTGAAGTTCTATGCAGGAAAGCAGAATTTCCGGTTATTTAAAATTCAGAATTTCAAATTTTTAAAACCTGCTACTTTAACTTTATAACTTGTTTTTACTTACTTTATTTATTTATTTTATTATAAGTCTATTACAAATATTTTACGACGACAAGTTTGAAGAATCTCACAAACCAAGTCAACAGATGTTAAACGACGACGAACAGTTGTTAACAAATCATAATTGGTAAGTAATAATCCCGTGCCAAATGTGGGATGGGAGATTTGTGGAGGTGGCTCGGAAGCAGAGGTGGGGTGGGAACGGACAGATGTACAGCGCAGGTACCGGCGATCTGCGGTGGGAAAGGGGAAGATGTACAGCGCATGTACCGCCGAGCTGAGGTGGGAAAGAGGCAGAGGTCCCCCTTCCCCCATGTACCCGGATCTAGACTCAAATTGCGCAATGTGTGGGCGGGCGATAGGGTGGCAACAGGTGTGAGTGCAGCCCCCTCACTAGTCGTAAATCAATAACCGATTATTCAAGAAGGTGCCTAAAGCGTGGCTCTTTGGCATTAATTTTTCAAAAAAAATCCACTGCACAGAATTTTTTAATTTAACAATTTCAGACAAAGAACTACAAACCATGTAAAAACATAATTTCTTTCGCGGAAGTTAATTGGCTTTTCATTCGTTTTCTGTTGTGTTAACATTAATGTTGAAGTGATCCAACGTAACATAATTCATGAAGTGTAAAAGTTAGAATTTTTAAATGTTATATCGATTATTTATTGTAAATGCAAAATGTCTGACACAAAGCCTCACCATCGACTACATTCGGATACTGAATTAGGAATGCATGTGTAATTTAAGGACAATTTTAGAATAAACTTACCTTACGCCGTGATTTCCGCATCTCAAAAGTCTTTGTCAGGCGAAACCCGATCAGGAAGAAAATATTTATTAATTGTTACTTTTCAATGCTACGATACGTCTAAGTCTCCGCGAATCCAAAACTGAAGTGCTGGTTGGGTTTGCGTACGTGGCTCGCCCGGCTTCGGGTGGGGTTGGGGGTAACAAGACCTAGTGCGCATGTTTCAATCTAGACTAGAACCTCCGCGCAGATACCTGGGGGGTACAGGGTGGGTTTATTTTGGATGCAACTGCGCGTTTACTCATCTAAAATCAATAACGGCCAATTTTGTAGTCGACAGGGCGTGACCCAATATAGTTTGAGACCATGCATAATTATATAAAAATCTTTGCATCACAAGTCCGTAATAATAGGTATAATTAGGACGCTTATTATATTTTCATTTAATTAATATTCAATGATATCATGAAGCATAATCCCAGAGCCCTTAAAATTGTTAATTCAGACACAAACGAACATGTAAAAATAAATACAAAATATGTATAAAATCTTTAAATAAAACTTATAATGCTTTAACCAAAGAAACATCAACACTAAGCTGAAACTCGGGAGTCTGGAGTAGGTTTAATTATCTGTTGGAGCGGGTTCAGCCCGGGCAAGTGCATTATTGATCAGCAGAGAACATGACTTAGATTGCCCAAGTAAATACTCAAAATATATGAATAGTGCATAGTAGCACCGAAACCTGTATCAATCATAACCATACACGAATATACACATCGGATATTTGATGGGTAGCACACATAGCACTAACCCAAAATCTAACTATTTAAATCTAAATAGAAGCAGCTTCGCCTATTTCAGTTATGGCTGGTTACGCCGATTCCAGGACTTTATAATTATGATCACCCTAAACGTTGCAGCCAAATAAATATACGAAGAAATTAAACAATTTTTCTAATAGAAACTCTTAAAAGCCTTGTAGGTAAAATAGCTTCTGTCAGTAGTTGGGTAAATTACTTCAAATATTAAACCCTCTTTAGAGTGTTTAAGGAAATTTCCATTACAATATTGCGACGCAAAACAGATACACGTTGGGTGGGTGAGGGAGAAAGGGAAAGGGGAGAAAGTAGATTTGCGTGGGTAGGAGGAAGTACGTATTACATAGCTATAGGTTGTCTGGATTGCAGGTAAGGGGAGACTTTTCCCTCCCCAAGTGAAAAGAGACATTTCTTGGAATGGGTAGCGAATAACGGGAAATGCGCCGCAGGCGGGGTGTTTCGCCTTTTGGGAGATTTGGGAGTGAGTAGGGTGAGAATCACGTTTACGTAGGACGTTGTGGGAGGTTAGGGATTGAGTAAGGAGATGGCAAGTTTATACAAAGGGAGGAATAGGCTTTGGTAGATTGGGGGTGGAGTGTAGGGTTGAGTCCGCATGTTTAAGTGAGAGATATAATTAATTACGTCGTTGTATTAAGTATAGTAGAATTTGTAGAGCCCATGATACCCAAGAAAAATCGTAAATACTATAAACAAGCATACCAATTGCCATATTTGGCATATTGTATGTGTGTGTTTTTTTAAGATATTTTATAAATTAAGAGCAATAATACATATTCCTAATAAACAGCTCATTAATTTCCATATGCTGTAAATATATCAAATACTAGCTGACCCGGCAAACGTTGTTCTGCTATTAAAAGTATTAATATCTCTTATAGATTACCCAGGCCGCTATAGTTCCACATCTGGTATCCCGATCTTTAAAAGAAATTATAGCCTATATGTTGCCGAGGACTGATAGCTAAATAACAAAACCAGTTTCATCAAAATCCGTCCAGTAGTTTTTACGCGAAAGCCGCACAACAGACAGACAGACAAAAAATTTAAAATGATTTTTTTTGGCTTGTGTTACTTGTATGAAGACCCCAAGGAGTTTTCTAGTTTTTATTTAATGTACAGAATTGAACTCATCTACAGTTTTATTATATGCATAGATATTCAATTCTAACACTAACATATACATAAAGATCAAACTGATAATCTCCTTTTTTGAAATCGATTGAATTATGTTAGGATTCGTCCTATCCAAGGCGCTTAACACAACTCCTGTGGAATTAATAGCTGCTGTATAGAGCAATTCAAACAAGGAAGATTCTGCGTCGCACCCTATACTTCAAGGATAAAATGGTATGAATATTTCGGATTATAATGCGAATTTTGTTTGGGATTTTGATACAAACAATCGCTTTCTCCTACATAGATTGTCGGAAACATCGTGATTTCGATGGCAATCCTTCAGGGGTTTGGTTTTGGTGCAAGTTATAACCGACAAGCGTTTTATTTTCTTTTAATATAATATATAAATAGAAAACAAGCCTAATAAAATTGATAGTAAGTATCTGATCTAATCAATCCTAAATAGAAATGAAATTTTACTCCGCGTTCAAGTATAGTCTAGGGTTACAATTCATAGCTATCTTTGAAGACTTAGGTATTGTGTGATCAATTAAAGCAATCACCAGACTCCAACCTAAACAAAAGAGTTGCGCAAGATTATAAAAATGGCGGTGCTGGCATCCTGGTCTTCGATTTTGGCCAGCAACTATTTTTCTGTAGTAATTGTTTTCTGATCAAACTTCGTTTTTATCATCTATTGGTTTTACTTCTAAAGGTCTCTAAGTAATTATTAATATGGTTTTTGTATTTTATTTTGTTTGTTTTCATCTATAAAATGTGAACACAATAGTATTGTGATCGAAATAACATGTGAAAAACATATTATTTTGTTAAAAAAATCTGTCAATAAGTCTCCGCTTGATCTCATAACGCCATGTGGTACAAAAATCAATTTATGACCCACTGGCCTTATTACTTGTACCATACCCTATATCGTTGACACGGAAGTACCTTCTGGCTTTATTTCCGACGCCGTAAAAAGGCTACGAAGGCAAAAGCCGGGAATTTGTTCGCGGCTTGTTTATGTCCGTGGGAAGGGTTCTAGAAGGGAGGAAGGGGTAATTGCTCCATCATTTTTAACCCCTAGTTATAATGTTACGAGATACACTTTTTAAAGGGACTTCCTTTGATAAGGGTTGAAACAAATTGATACTTATGTGATACATATATAAGAAACTGTTATTCTAGAGTAAAAATATGAAACGTGACCGACTGTAAACAAAACATCATGCAAAGGCAACAAAAAATATAAGAAAGAGAGAGAGAATTTCTTTTTTAACATAATATTAGCCCTTAGAGCTATTTACCTATTTATAAATATAATACAATTATTAATTCTATTAGTAAGACTTCTCTGTCTGTCTGTAATCTGGTCATCAGGTCTGTCTGTTTCTCATGAACCGTGATAGCTAGACAGTTGAAATTTTCATAGATGATGTATTTCTGTTACCGCTATAACAACAAATGCAAAAAAAGTATAAAATAAATATTTAAGCAGGGTCCTATACAAACTATACATACAAAAAAACTTGTTTTTTTTGACGTTTTTTCATGGATGGTACGGAACCCGTCATATGACTCTCACTTGGCCAGTTTTCCTTTTGTATATTTGCCATAAAATAGTCATATTAAATCAAAATATCAATGATAGTTGGTAATACCATCCAATAATTTACTCTACTAAAAAACTAAAAAGAAAAATACACTCCATTTATCTTTTCCAAATACCACCAGTGGCCAGACGTTTATGAATGATCCAACATTGGCCAAC
>DWNR01004740.1:0-10647 GCA_018250455.1 Polygonus leo
GCAAGTGTGCTCAAAACACCCAAAGACATATTTTTTTAAATTTGAAATGGGCGTGACCCCATGCGCCTAATTAAGGGCTAATGTTGACTTCATTACTTCGATGTTCATAGCCGAAAGCCCCTTTTAAAATGTGTGTCTTTTAGGTTCAAACCTAAAGTAGGTTCTAGGTAAAAGTTTACACCAAAAATATTTGATTTAAATTTAATGTTATCTCATAATTTACTGATATTTAATATGGTAATAAATTTATAGTATTCCAAAAGAGTAGGCAATGCGTTTACAAAGTTGATGCACAATTGAGCCATTACGGGTGTGATGGAAACCAGTGCGTCCACGTGTACCTAAACTCACTCGGATATCGAATTTAATCGTCCAAAGCGCCAGTGCGAATAATGGCCACGACAAATTTTCCATCCCACCGAGCACTTTCCTCTGAATGCACCTACACAATCGATGCTATTGACGACAAAATTGTGCGCTATTAAGTGACATTCTAAATATAGGGATCCACAGTATGACGGCGAGATAGTCCTGCTCAACCCTTGTGTCCTCATCCCGTGTAACGAAACCGCTCGCCAAAACTCAGCTTTATTTCCAAACTAAAAGATCGATTCACAACCAACGAATTGTGGATGTTTACGATGTTTTGGTACTGAATGTAGAGGACAACTGATCAAGTGAGCCTGGCCATGATTCCAGCTGATGCGAGCTGCGATGCGATAAAATTACTACGTCATTAACTTTCTAGGTTCGTGGTGGCGATAAACGTACAAATATTTTTCAAATGTTTCAATTTTCGTTAAAAAAACAAATCCTCATTGTGCATGGTCTGAAAATATATGGTTATTTTAACTAGTTAGCGAAAGCTAATGCAGGGTATATGGCGGACGTTTAGCGATAACTTAAAGGCAAAATCGATACGTAATTTAAGTGATTTTGACGTATTGGCTCTCTCTTGGAAATAATGTGTAAAAATTGAGGGATCTGTCAAAAAACATTTATTTTTAGAAATAATTCTCGTGCAGACAAAAATAATACAAATTTTGCCGTATTTCATGATGTTCGCCAGTCGCTGGCTACACAAATTCATGGCTGATCCATAACACTTACACATCTGCCTTTCGTCGATTGACTCGTAATGATGATTGCTGCGTGCGGTTTGAAGACATGTCCGCGGAAAGCAATGGTGTGTTGTATCAATGATCTGACGTTAATAATACGGCAACGTATCAACGAAAGGATAACTTATTATTGACAGTATAATACTGGCTCCCGACATATCGGCTGGAGAGAAACTATACACTTATCTCGAGTATTCTCTGCGACATCTGGACTTACTTTTTAAAATTGTGAATGAAAGGTTGGTTTGTTTAATCAGAAATGAATGGATAATTGAAAGTATTTCCCAATAAAGAAAAATGAAACAATGCAATTCCTAATAAAGTGTATAGCAATATTACATTATTCTTCACTGTTCTATTGTATAAAAGTATCAAAAGAGGATGCAATCCACCTGTTAGTAAGTGGTCGCTGCCGCCATTGGCAATCATCCCCAAGTACGATTGAATCTTACCTGAGATTGATCACAGATGCGTTGTTATTAAGATGTTCGTCTCGTTCGTAAATATAGCTGTATTAGTAATTTGTAATTAAAAACTAAACTTAATTGAAGGGTTTGTAAAAATACTTTGCTAGAAAAACACGTATCCAAGTACAGAAGACTATTCGTCACATCGTATTTATTCTATACTTAAAAGATTATATAGACTCATCATACACACATTTGATATCGAACCAAGAGTTTATTTTTTAAGGAATATGAAGTATTTAATTAATTTTGGATACGCACCCAATTCTGAATACTGGTAAGTGGAGATTTAAACGGTGGAATTTGACGCTTATTAAATGATACTGGACTCTTTATCACTAGGGCGTAATTTGTAACTAAAAACAAAGCAATAACATCCGAAATCCGAGGAGAAAATTAGTAAAAAGTAAATTTAAATTCACTCAAAAAGCCTGTTAATTTTCAATTTGCTCATATACAAAATCATATTTACCGGTCTGCCGCTTCCATATCCTTTGAACTTACATTTCCTTTAATTAAAAACGAACGTGTACGCACCGTTTGCTCTGTAACGTGGTTCCAATCAGCCTCATCAGAGTTTTACGACTGTCTGTCATAAAGCGCGCTAAAACACCGACGTTTCAATTGAGAACACGTGTTATAGTAGTAGTTAAGTGAAATGTTATATTTTTTTGGGCTTAGCGTGCATTTGTCAGAGGATGTAGTATTTTTTAGAAATCTAAGGGGGTAATGTAAAGTTTAATCCAAATTTGTGGGGTCGTGATTGACCAGCGAACAGCTAAGATAAAAAATAAAAAATATTTTATCGTTTTAATAGCAACAGATTATCTTCAGATTCAGATGAATAATGAATGCATCGATGACTAAATAATTAATAAAGTATAATTTTTGTGTTTTAAGTATATAGGAACAATTTTATTTATTACTGTAAATATTGAAATTGGTTTTATAATTACGAGTATAACACATAATTTATGTATTTATTTTTAAGACATTTTTTGCAGTTTTATTATTTTATGTACAATGTATGACGATAAGACAAAAATATATTTAGGAAAACTTATAGTGTTCTCGTTTTATTCTAGCTCATATTCACTGCATACAGTTTACGCCTCAGCTTCAAATGTGTTAGCGTTCCCGTGTGCGATGACCCTTACATTGTGTTAATGTCATACGATGTACTATTCCAAGTGAACACGATTCGCATATCACACAGAACACCTGTAATCAGGGAGTACATTCGCAGCTGGGTCTCTAATGTTGTCAGCGCATACGGTTTATTGGTCAATCAGTTCTGTAGTTCGGTGTAAATGGAAATTGTATCGACTATAATTCCGACATGTTTGTGGTAGCCAGTAATTTGATTATAGTATACGAGAGGTACCTTTTTTAAGTATAGCATGGGTATCGATTTTTTTATAGTAAACGAATTTGTAGTCCACACGACAGTAAGTGGTCTTTGTCTGTCTGTCCTATAGATATGTATTATTTACCCAAAATAAGATTGTATTTTTACATGAGATCGCCTATAGTTTTGATATCGTTTGCATTTTGCGTTATTACCACAGGGTTTCTAAGAAATTAACTTGATGTTTAAAAATTGATGGCACCCAAGCCTCTCAAATTCAATCTCAAAAATAAATTATGAAGGACAAAACAATGAAATTTTTTAAATTATATAAATCCTTAAATGTCAACTAATTCGGATATTAAATATAATTATTTGTATGAGTGATTTATTAAATTTTATGATATATTTTTAGTTTGGTTTTCATTATATTTTTATTTATTTGCTAACAGTTACGATCAGTCCACCAAGGCAATGAAAAATGATACTATTATTATCATTTTTCATTACCGCCATTTATTGAGTAATCATCATGGTCTCTGTTCTAACACTAAGTTAAAATGTTGTAAATCCCGAACCAACCAGTATGTAACTATATTTTTTTACTCATATTCTTGTTCAAATCAAAATAACATACATCAATAAGAAAGCAGCCTCGGTTGAAAATCTGTACACAATAGCCTCTCATATCACAAACTTCACACAATGCTCTTAAACTAGAAATCTGGACCAAATAAGTAAGTGTTTAACACATTATAACTGTCTCATTCAACATCTGGGACGATAGCATTTGCCACTCTTTGACACGAAACAAGCAAAGTAATTTGGAATTCGTTTTCGTTTGTAAAACATATGAATTTGTTATCTGGGTCGATTTTCCTCAAAACATTTGTAAGAGCAAAAAACAACATTAAACCTTCACGTAGCGACCGGCAGGTGAAATACGTTAGACGTAGCCTTAGAAAGGCTTACCAAATATTTACAAGTGCCTGAAGTGGCTTAAAACAAATTCTCCAATAATCTTGGCTCGACTTTGTGCTATTGTTTATTATGCTCTGTTTTATCAAAAAAGATAAACTGTTAAGCGATAAATAATAGCCCAAGAAAAAACATCTATTAACGGATTTCATTTTGTAATTAGTTATATATTCACGGCGATATTAACAATATCTACCGAGGCCAAATATTTTTTTTATAAAAGGGACTTAATAATATATTTTTTTGATTGGTTTGCGTTACTTTGTATTGTTAAAAATTTATTTTTTGGATAGTTTTGCGTTAATCTATATTGATAAAAGGCAAGATTTATCGCAGAATATAACTATCTATCAACACTTTTTTACATAGGTTTTTTTAATTGTTTTCCTGAGTATTAGTAAACCATGACAACTTCTTTTAAATTCCAATCCTCCAATGGTTGATGGAAATATCAACCATTTAATACACTAAAACCAAAAGTTACCTTATGTCAAAGTCTTAGCTTTTCTCGCTATTAGTTTAAAGGCGGACCATGCCCAGAATTCCGTTGCTGCCACCCTCCTCTTGTATTTTTGTGGAACGCCACTCAATTCGTGTTTGATTTCGCTAAACATAAAGCGTTGGTAAACAGTTAACTCTCGTATCGAGTTACGGGATTTCTTTTGTTCGTGGCATTTTAGCAAAATGGTTCTTGAAAGTACTTATCCACATTCGATACAATGTTTTACTTCATAAGTGACTGTTACTAGGTTACAAAGTACATGCTTAATTTGTTGGAAGACAACCTTTCTCTAATCTGTACCAACTACTGTTTTGTTATTATTTTCTGGAACATAGAAGATATCTGTTATCGGTAGATTATTTTTGTTGAATATATAAGAATTAGGATAACTTAGCAGACTTTTCATATGGTTTCGTAATAAAACAGCAACCTTATATATACTTTGAATTAAGTGCCTACCGCGTGTGAAAAAATGAAATCGGCGTTATGATACAAATGAGGACTGACTGAAAATACCGCGAGAAGGTCATAAAAATTGACTCACAGTTCGAACTGGAACATATACTCGTTAATTTGCTGTGTTAGAGATGGTAGAAATCGTGTAGTTTCTACCATCGGGTAAGTACCACTGCTACCGTTAAAATCCTCCGCAAAACAATTTTTGTGTTTTTGGAGACGCCTCCTTGTATGTTATAATCACACAAGAGGCAATCATCGTAGTCCTCAGAGATAGTAATGCATCTATGATCAATTTGGGGTTGATTACAAATGTGTATGAGCGGCAGTGATCACTTGCCATTAGGTGAAGTGCATGCTTCTTTGCTACTTTTATACAATAAAACAACACAATGTTGTGTAAAGATTTTTCTTCCTAAATTATAAACAATGAAAAAAGTAAGAATTCTAGCTTGAACTAAACTAAAATGACTTTAAAGAAATAATCATTTGTAGTCATTATTCATTTAATTAATCGCAAACGTATCAAAATTCTAATATTTATTAACATAATTACATTCGCCCATATAATCTCACCATACTATCTTAATGCGGATGTTGCAATTAATATTTAAGTAAGTTTTAATTAGATGGAAAAACGTCAAAATAGAAATCTAAAAGATAAGTCTTACGGTACTACACCGTTACACCACAAACGTCTGCGAACGTAAACAAGACAAATTCTCTTACTTTTTTTAAGGAACCCTCGTGATGATTTTGACAGCCCACCGCCGAGTGTTTACATCGTCGCCGAACAGTCATTAGTCGTCGATGTTGTCACTAGTGTCACCAGCTTTGCCACTTGTAAAAGAATGCCCCATTTTTTCGAAATCGATTTGATTGATTCTATTTTTCGATCTCTTCTAAAAATGTGTTACAGTTTTACAACGTCCGTGATGTAATGTAAAAATAAGCGAATGTAAATAAGATAAATTCTTTACTCATCAATTTTCTTTTTACTTTTAAAAAAAATGTTAAGAGTTTGTCGAAAACTATTATTTTGAACTAGGCGAGCGTAGTGAACCATGGCCTAAACACTTCTTATTATCTAGAGGAAACTAGTGCCAAGCAGTTGGCTAAAACTAAAATTACTAAAGACATAATTATCGGTTGTGCTGACAACTGACATTAAAGCAATGATAATTTAAATTTCAATAAATAATTTGAAAACATATAATAAGTAGAAATAAAATATTTAAAGTAATCAATGTCACTTGAAGGTAGTCAGTTTTAAGTCCTTATTATTTAGTGGGAAACATGGTTACATCAGTCGTTACTAGGAATGACGCATCTGGCGGACGTATACAAATATTGAAACAAATATAAGTTTACAGTAAATTGAGTAATATTTTTAATGAACATTATTTTTAATGTCATAAAATCGATACAATAGAAACCATCATATAAGATTAGTAATGTGTTTCAATTCTATCATAAGGCCAATAACTCGTTACGGTAATTTCGGAGTCGCAAAGCTACGAAGACTTCACTGCTTATGCTGGCTTAATGAACTTTAATTTAATGGATAATAGGACAAATGAAAAGCCAAACAGAACGGGAAATTAAAAAAGAAAGTTTTGCCCGCATCAATTCCTAGAAAGAATTTTAAAGCTGAGCCACTTTGGTTACTACAAAGGATCGCGAAACAACTGGAGCGCTCATTAATAAATCACAATTCCTCAGCGACAAATTAAGCCTTTTTCGGATTGGCAATAAAACAACGGTTCCCCTTAAAAGAGACTTAGGAAGGCAATATTAAAATCACAAAAGACAAAGAGCGGGCCGACGGAGAGTATCAAACGTAATAAATAATTCCAACGCCTCGACAAATGAGGTCATGTGTTTCTCCTTTACGTTTTTTCTTTGACTTCCCGCGGGATCATGTGTCTTCTATTTCCGTTCAAATGTATCGAGCGAACGATTTGCTTCTTAAATTTAGAACATGTTCGCTGTTTAGTATATTGCGCCTTTGGGGACCATTAAATTCAGGAGCGAAGGCAGATGTCAACTGCGCACATCTGGCAATTGGTAAAAAGATAATTATTCCTTTGGATCGGCGATAACTCAAAAGTTTGGGAATAATTTTCGGTCTCCTAATTTTGACTTGATTAAGATGTGACATGAATTGTCATAAACTAATTAAAAAGTAATATCTGCGCAAGGAGTCAACCTAATAAAGTAAAAACGCAATACCTATAAATACTTATACGATAACGAAAAAGTATTGAGAATTAATGACTGAGTCATGGTTGATGATATCGTAATTGTATTTATTATGGAATATAATTATGTACTTTTCCAGACAGAAATAGGTAACATAAAGTATCCTATAACAATTGAACTTATAACTTTTAAAGCGTTCAAATCCATTCACCCCTATTTTCATGATTACGGGATGCATTAAAAAAGCAGTCGTAAATTTGATATTTTTTGCATTTCACTTAAATCGAGACATAAACACATTCAAGGTTAATTCCCTACAAACATTTCGAGATTTATGCTGCAAACACAAATAAAACGAGATAAAAGACGAAGTGTGGCCGCTAATCACACATTATCTGTTCAAACCTGAGACCGTATTATACGAGGCCGCTGTTCAAACGAAGTAGTAAACGATCCATTAACTTATCCTTTTGTACTTCGACCTATTTAAATCTAGTTAAAAGCAAATAGGATTGTGGCCTCAAACCGCATTTGGAGCAGACCGGGTGTTTGTTCGGAACAATCAAACTTCACCTTGAGAACGGTTTACGAGTAAGCTCATAGTGCAATAAACACATCAGCAACAAGTGTTACAAATCTTCTATCTGCGTACACGTTTAATAAGTGCTCGTTCATATTTTACAATGAAAACAGTATTTACATTATTTGTGATGAAAACAGCAGTGACTTACTGACAAGTACACTTGCACTTGTGTAACAAATTATCACTTGAGTTTCGAAGAAAAAAATTCCTACATTTTATTAATAGTGCATTGTGAGTAAAATCCTTACCCAGAAGAGGATATCATTGATGGGAGGGAATAACGAAGATGATGAATATTTTTGGTAGTCTAGAATGTAGATGTACCTATACTATATGTATCACAAAAATAAATGGGAATTCTCAGAATCGCAAACTATAATTTTATTTGTTTGCGTAGATTGTAAAATGGAATATTTTTGGTTTGCGTTAGCTGACAAAATATTTGCGAATATTTTTTATTACACCTCTGTTAGCACGGAAACGTTGTGTAGTCGAAAGCGGAAATTGTATTTGAACGTTTTCAAATATGAACGCGTAGAAATTGTAATAACAGAATACGAAGAATTCGTAATTCTATTCCACTGAGACCAGTTACCCGTTATGATTGTGAAAAATTTGAATATTGACTTTGTAGAAACGAATAACTTACCCAAACCCGTAAAGAATCTCTTACACAAAGAGACATAAATGTGTTTGCACATCAATAAAATCAATCGTGTGTCAGTATGAGTCATCGTTAAGGAAATATTTCCTATACTTGGTGAGAAGAAACGGTACAATGTAGACACAAATTGTTGAAATACACTTCACATTGTTTTAAGAGAAGCGTGCGAGTAAATGTACCATAAGCCACTTTATCGTATGGAATGAAACTGTAGATGTAACACAACAATAAATACATTCTTAGTATATTAATTTGGGAGGAATGCCACATTATTTAATGGACTTTTTTTATTATGCTCGAATTTCGAGTAAAAGGCGATCTCTAACATATATAAAAATGAATCCCTTTTTTCCTTGGTCATCGCATCACGCAAGAATGCCTGGACGGATTTCACTAATTCTTTTTTTCGTATTTGTTATTGCCTGAATATGGATCATATTAAAGAAAAACTTACGAAAGTTTTGCGGAAAATTAGAAAATTCAAGAAAACTTAACGATCATATTAACTTTTATTTTGTAACCGTAGCAATTTATATAACTTTTTACTAACACTATGTATAGATAAAACAGGACAGCGCATGTCGAGTCAGCTAGTATAAAATAAATATGTAAAACAGTCAGCCATTATGGGCTTACCAAACATAGTTTACAACATTTTCATTAAAATATGTAGATGTTAAGGATTAAAAAAGTTTGTTTTTCATGAACTAGATGATATTATTAACAATTACTACATAATCGATTATGACGAACAAACAAACAGAATTTTCCGTGTCAAAACAACTTCAGTGGTTTCGTTGCACGGTTGTCATTATATGCACAATTATCATCTTTATTTGCATGCACATAAAGCTCATGTAATGTGACTTCGTGAACTGCAACATCTGTAATAACGTGTGAAGCTTGACAGAATTATGATCCCGCTTGAGTGATATGTTTATTTCAGTGTTCCTGTGGGCACGATCTGTTATTGTATTAACGATGTATGGATGCTGTTATTGAAACAAACACGCGAAGTGGTGTAAATATTTCAATATTTGATTCCGTTATACAGCGCCAACGAGGCGAATGACGTAATACCTCCAAAATTTGCTTGTATTCACGTCGCATGAAAAATGCTTATATATAATTAATATCATTGCCTGTTCTATTAGTTTCTTACATTTCTTGGTTATCGAGTCTTTTATAGGTGTCCAGATGATCCAACTCGTAAGATCAACCGGACACCATCGCCTTCTTAATTTTTGGTAAAACTAATCTTGTGTTTTCATTGGAGAGATGTGATTGCTAGCCATCGTAAACATGGGGCAAGGCAGGACATCATCATCAGGCGTCAGGGATAACCGGGCATCTGTAGTAGGCCTTATTTAGGATTTTAGTCGAATTTGATTTGCCAACTCATCATTGCTTACGACCATATCGCTTACGACCTGCAGGCCCTTTGCGACCTCTGCGCGATATTAAATTTTACAACGATTTTTCATTAATGTGATAGAATATAAGAATGTGAAAGGTATCTAAAGTTGATAGGTGATGATATGTAAACGACATCGCCAAACAAAGAAGTTGTGATTGTTATTCAAAAATAAGTACGAAAAGATACTTCCTAATTTTAAAATTGGATTTTTCTTTATTAGAATAGATATAGATAATGAATGAAACATAACATAAATATATTTTGTACTTATACTAAGAAGTACCTAAGTGAACCAACGATGAAATCTTTGAATTCAACAACACAAAATCACATTTACTACCCCTTCCAGAACATAAAAGATAACTCCATATAGCTAGTAACCTTGATAGAGCAAAAATTATACGTAGAAGTATATGAAATACCGTCATCCTGTCCAATGTCATTTCTGGTCCGGAATCAGTGTGGCGTACGAAGGTATCGTTTTTTCATTATATTTCGTGTTATTTCCACGTCGGGCGTGATTGGATGGACAGATTCTGGTGTATCGAAAATAATACTATCTTCCCCAATAATACAATCTTATTGAGATAGTACTCAGCATATCTGCAATAATAGTTCCAATATCTGATTGCCATTTGCAGAGGTTTAGATTTATATATTTAAACTTAATCTTTAATATATTCATAAGAGGCAAGTCTTATTGAGATCTTAGGAAACTTAACGGTGGTAACGGTTAACGGTGGTAGAACTCATGTAGTTCGACCGGGGTGGTACCACCGCCACTTTCATAATCCCCCATGAAGCAACAAGGAGAGGCGTGGTTGCCGGCTACACTTAAACGCGAGGCGAACACCTTAGTCCTCAGGGGTAGCAACGCATCTGTGATCAAACTTAGGTATGACTCAATCG
>DWNR01004741.1:0-10646 GCA_018250455.1 Polygonus leo
TAAAATCGGTAAAGCCGTTTCGGAGGAGTACGAAGACAAACATTGTGACACGAGAATTTTATATATAAGATATACCAGTCTGAGATCATTGGGTTTTTGTTTAAACATTAAAAGGTGGCTCAGTTGTCATATATTTTATTTATATTCATTTACTTATATTAAACACTAAATTTTTATCTCAATCCCAGGAGAAATTAGAATCCTCAGGGTCAAAAGAAGAGTCTAACGTAACCTATTACATATAATATACTGATACAAAGAGCCATTATCATCTACAAAAACTACAATACATTGAGAGGGTTAGGCAATGACATTTAAAATCAGATATATTACATCCATACTAAATTATGGTTGAAGTAATTTAATATTGTAGTACTCTTTTTACATAAAAACTAATATTTGTATAAGTGATAAAAAATTGTACCTTTTTTTTTTATATTTACTTTTCTATTGCTGCCTGTGTATTTACTTATTTTTTTCATATTGTGTTCAAATACCCATTAAAGTGACTGAATGTGCAAGTTTATTATTGCCCCAATTCATTCTTTTGTATCTACAGTTTTTGTGTGTTGGTAGTATAACATAATAAATATTTTGCTACCAACACTCAAAATATATTAATGGAGATAGGACTCATATTACAAAATACAGAGGGATTGCATTCAATTTCTTTTTATAGGTATGAACAAAGTTTAACAAAAGGGAATATAAAAATAGACAGGTAACTTGTAATCAATGGACACCTATAACACCCTATATTGAAGAAATGAACACACAATGCTTTTTTACACATTTAGTTAATAACACATACACAATTCCACCATAGGTGGATTTATATAGAATGCAACACTTCATCTTTCACCTATTTCAAGGAGGTATTTCACTTATAACACAAATGACATCAACACAATCACTCAGTTTAGAACCTCTAATATTGTCTCGACACCTAGTCAACGTAAGTAATGTCAATAGTCTTGTGTCTGCTGTCGTGTCAAATTTTTGGCTTTTTGGGTAATGAACCAAAAGCAGAGATGACAGTACTCTTAGTGCCCGTCACATTGCTGGTCAATGGCTGTTGTAACAAGCCTGGCTGCTTGATGGCCGGCTTGGCTGCTACATTTGGTGCTGCTTGATCCCATTTAGACTTCCTCTTTTTCTCATCATCACTCTCAGATTTCTTCACTACACCTGTGATAAAGTCTATCTTGGACAAACGCTCCTTTTTCTCCTTCTCTCGTTTGTTCATTTCCTGCATCTGCACCTTGGCTAGCTCATCATAGTAAGACTCCTTACCCCATCTAAGAGGGTCATATATCTCTGGTGGATAGTTTGTATCTAATTCATTTATGTCACAAAATTGGATCAACTTCTCATAAATGCTAGGATTTCTGAAATTCTTTTTGTCTTGAATTATTTTGTTCATATCAAAGCCCTCATTTATCATTCTCGAGTGGTACTTAGCGATGAGGTCCTGTAGCTCTTTGGGGCACTTGCCGGGCGGCTCGGGCGGGATGGAGACTCCGTCCTGCGAGTCATCAGGATCAGAGCGTGCCACCTGCTCGTCCGTATCCGTCTCCATGGAGAGCCGTCGCATGTCGTCGCGGTTCTCCACGCTGGGGGACAGCTGGTCTTCATCGGAAACGATGGTGTCGTCCACATACGACACCAGTCTCCGCTTTGGGGACACGGGCGCGGAGGCGGGCTGTGTCACTTCGAGCCCGGCTTTGGGGCTGGTCGGTTCAGATTGCGTGGCTTTAGGCTCCTCCTTGTCCGGCGTCTGCTGTCCATCCTCCATGTCCTCCTCGCCCTCCGAGTCCGTGTACGTAGCAGTGAGAGATGCTAACGCTTGAGACGTCATGTTTGTGTATACTTGTTAGGACTGGTTGAGATAAATACCGCCACTTACTGTAAAAGGTTGTGTCTTACAAAACGCTCTTTCTAAACCATACTAATATAAAACATACAGTTATTTTGATACACTTGAGAGTTAAATGTTTTCGTTTAAACAGGTTAGTATTGACTTGTTTAATATAAATAATGTTATTATATTAAAAATAATAGAATTAGTAGGAAGTTCCACTAAAAATATAATATAAACGTCATTGTCAATCAAATGTCCAACGAAATGTCAATCACAGATAACTATATAAGTACTTAGGTCAATGTAGAAGTGAAATAAAGTCCAATTTCCTGCACTGAGCTATCCGGGCAAAAAAAGTAGTCCTAAGTAAGAACCGTGAGAATCCTATCTGATCTGGAGCCCGTAGAATTTTGCCACCTTGTCGTCTATTGCTAATCCCCTGATCGTTTGATTGACTATAAAAAAGTACTAGTAAATCAAACGATCTGCTAATATAAACTAAATGATTTAAGGATATCATAAGTAATAAAAAAGTTTCATATTATTATTTTATCATTTGTGAACTAAGTTAAGTAACCATTTTTAGAATAAATATTTAATATTACAAAAATGTTAAATTTATTTATGCAATGCTAGTAATGCTTATGTATGAACGGAACGCAATACGTCTTATATGTCAGACAAAAGCAGGAATTTGACAAATTGACATTACGCGATTGATGATGGGGTGGTGTTGGAGATTACGAATGTAAATTAAATTTTTATGTGCAGCATTGCGGGCAGCACGGTGTCATGAAATAGTAGTGTATAGTCGATTCAGTAGTGTATTAGGTAATGCAACAGCATCATGGCGACCCATCCGAGCGATAACACAGAATTTCCGCCCGAAATAATCCTGAAGCCGTTGGCACTGATCGGCCTATCGGGGCTCGACACGGTAAACAATGCGATACACAAGGCGATATGGGACGCCTTCTCCAACAACAGGCGACCAGACCGCGCGGCGGTGCGCTTCAAGCTGCTCAACAACACGTTCGAGTTCCCCGTCGTGAAACCCAAACGTAACTCGTACGAGTGGTACATCCCCAAGGGTATCATCAAAAAGAACTGGATTCCCAAACGAGTGAGCCTGATACCGGCCGTCGTGGTTATATTTTACGACATGGAATGGAACGACCCTCAGTGGAACGAGAAGATAATCGAATGTGCGTCGCGCGTGCAATCGATCCGCGCTGCGGTGGAGGGGCACGCCACGCGCGTCGCCGTCGTGGTGGTGCAGAGCGGCCTGTCGCCCCCTCCCTCTGAGTACATGCTGGGCGCCGAGAGAGCGCAGGCCCTGTGTTCCGCCTGCGAAATACAATCCAAATCCCTTTTCGTCCTGCCTCACGGCGACCAGATCATGGGCTTCATCATTCGTTTAGAAAATGCATTCTATGATATAGCCCAAAATTATTATCACCATGAGACCAAGAACATCAAGCAGCACAGAGACCACTTGAACAAGACGACCCACCAGTATCTTTTTGTACGCCATCAGTTCAAACTGGGTTACCTGAATGAGCTGAAGCAAGACTTGAGTACGGCACACAAGCACTACATGCATGCCTATAATAATCTCTTGGAAACGAGAAATGTGGATACCAATGTGCATGAGATCAGAACTGTGGCTGGCTATATAAATTACAAACTGTGCAAGCTCCTATTTGCCCTCAACTTGCCTAGAGATGCCATTGCTCAGTTGAAATCTCACATTGAGAGATACAAAAATAGGATTGGCCCCACTGAGCTGTTGTTTGAACATTATGCCTGGATTGCAAGACAATATAGTGCCTTTGGAGAACTGTTTGATGAAGCGATTCGAGCTGGTTTACCTGCCATCCAGTCTCAGCACCCAGGGTTCTACTACCAGCATGCTGCTCAGTTTACTGTTAAGAGGAGACAGGCCATGCGCTCAGTTTGTTGTGATGCATTACAGTATCCTCCACCTCCAGACCCTATGGACGGTATAGTAGAATTTTATGGTCAAAGGCCTTGGAGGCCTGGCCGACTAAGTGCTGACCCTCATGATCCACAAAAGGAGCAAGCTGCCATCCTAGCACTACAGTATAATGAAAGGATCTTTAATCATTCTGCTATGATTATTAGTTTCTTAGGCTGTGCCATTTCACAGTTCAAAACATTCCATTCACCGAGAATGAGGAAGCAGCTAGTTGTGGAAATGGCTAATGAGTACTACTATTGTGCTGATTATGGGAAAGCCTTGACTCTGTTAACTCATATGCTCTGGGATTATAGAAGAGAGAAATGGTGGTTTCTTGCTTCTCATGTGCTTAACAGGGCATTGCAGTGTGCTTATTTGTCAGCTAAAATTCAAGATTACATCCAACTGTCCATAGAGGCATTATCTAAACATATCCAGGTGCCAAATAATGACAGAGACAGAATATTTAGAAATATAATGTCAGTTCTTAATTTGAACATTCCTGCACCGGAACCCGATCTACCGGCAGCTTCTCAAAGTAAAGCATTAGAACTGTGGCAACTAGCTGTGGAGAAGGATCCATTTACTGTCAATATAGACATGGCCAATATAAGTAGCTTTCTGGAGGTTAAATCAAAATTTAGACAACCAAAATACAGAATGGATGAAATCGTAGAAGTAGAAGTTTATGTGAGACTATCTTATAGCACCACTTTAGAAATAAAAAAAGCTTTCCTAACAGTATTTAGTAACACAGAAACTATTGAAATACCAATTACTGATAATGACAGCTCTCCAGTGACTCTACATGGAGGAAAAGTAAAAAGATTTTTATGTCAATTCAAAGTAAATCCCCATGACAATGGATCTGAATTACATATAAAAACTGTATCTTTCATTCTCGACTCTGACAGAAAGAGAAAGATTGTGATGACATTTAAAACTGAAGATAATAAGACAGCTGATACAACAGTTCATCCAGAACTGTTACATTTCATTCTTAGCCCTAAAGCTGATTATGAATTTGATTGCATCGTGCCTTTAACTGTAACTTCTATAACATCAAGAGAATGCAAATTGTCTATGAATATTACTAATGCCATTCCTGCTTTACAGGGAGAGTGGTTTCCCACAACATTTACCATTACAAATAATGAAGATAGTTTTATTGATGATATGAAAATATCATTGGCTCTACTAAGCTCCCCAGATAATCCAAATCCCGAAACAGTTACAGATCTAAGCTTTAAGCCGGGAGAGCCCCAGCCACATCCATTGAAACTACTTGTTGGCCATATTGATAAATCATCCACATACTCTAGTACTTTTTATTTGAAAACCAATAGAACAGCAACAACCACTGTTCAAATAAAAGTGTCATACAATATTGATTATCATGATATGCCTAAACTAGAGTGTATCAAAGATTTTACAACAAAAATAACTGTAATAAAACCATTTGAAGTAACTACAAATTTTGTAGCAACAAATTTTAAGCCAATCACAAAATGTTTTGTAGGTGATCCATTCATTGTTATGCCTCAAATCAAGATTTTGAGTCCATGGGATTTACTCATTTTGGACACAGAATTAGAGCCAATGGACTGCTTCAGATACTCAGATGAGGACAAACCCCCTTCATGTGTAAGTAACTTAGAAGTAGCCGAGAAGAATGTAGCATCTGATGCTGTGTGTATTCAAGCAAAATATAAACCTAAAGATGCACCAACAAGGGTGGGCTTGTACAATATTACTTGGAAAAGAAAGAGTGATACATCTGGACATTGTGTGATGAGCAGTACAGCATTGGCAGGGTTGCAGATAGAGGAATGTCCAATATCAATGGAAGTTAGCTATCCTGAGGTGACCGAGTTGCAGGCAACAATACCAATTAAATGTACATTGACAGGAAACACCAGCACACCAGTCCGATTGAGTCTATCTGTGGAAGCTGAAAATGTGTATATATTTGCTGGGTACAAAAAGTTGGTAGTGACAGTTCCACCTAAAGATAAAGTAGATTTATGCTTCAACATTCACCCTCTGAGAGCAGGAAATACCACTCCACCCAGATTAAAAGCTACAATCATTGGGGACAGCTCGAAACAAGAGGCAGTAAAGGAAATGGTGGAGAAAGTTTTCCCACAAAATATATTTGTTATGCCTAAAAACAATTAATATATTGTATTTATCTGTTAATTCATTTATTTTACTGATATTTGTAAATAGTAATGAACAAATTATGTAGTTATAGTAGTTACCTTGTAATTAATTATTTTAAATAATAAAATTGGTTATTTGTTCCCGAGACTTATCATTTAAAATATTACTACCACTATACTATAAGGATCAATCAATTGAGTTGCAAGTTGTCCAAATATTGCCAATAATGACTTGCATAATTTCTTTGTACTATTTGTTCATATTACATTACTAGCAGACCTGGCAGACATTCTGCAAGTAATTTTATATTACAAAAAAAAAAAAAGAAAGATTTGTAAAATTAAGTTTTGTTTATATAAAATATTAAAATTATCACTCAGTGTCAATGTTATTCTCATCCTCTATTACATAAAATGATTGAAAAAAGAAAATCTTTTTAGCGCTTCTTTTTAGCGACAAAAAAAGAAATTCTTTTTAGCGACAGTCCAGAGGTTAAGACACACATTAAAACAACAGAATAAAAAAAAAACCTTTATTTTTGACACACAACATTAATCTTTACGGAGTTCAAATTTCTCTTCTTGTATCCCAGCAGCAGTGATTACCAGTATATAAATGCTGTCACCAGTGTAGATATCTCTTTCTGCTGCACTGATGAATACATCCTTTAATAATGCCAATGCCTTCTCTCTGGGCAACGGTGCTTCAGAGACATTTTGCATGTTCTTCAGACCAATCTGATTATCAAGGAGTGGCTGTAACTGCGCACCAGCGGAGCCCCCAGCGCGGTAGTTAGACCGCTCGCAGTGCCCGATGGGGTCGTAACTGTATACGCACCTTTTTCCGTCGGCTCCCAGTCCCGCCAATACATTGGACACGTAGTAAGGGAAGAATCGCTTGTAGTAAAGCATCGTCGAAAGCATCTGCGCGACGGCGGGCGTCGACATCGACTTGTTGTGGTCGTGCTCGTACATTTGCATGCGCGCTTGGAGCAGTCGGGTGAGGGTCAGCGTGTCGCACCAGCAGCCGGTCGCGCCCAGCACCGTGCGGTCGGACAGCTTGAACAGCTTCTTTTGCTCCCTCGTGTAAATAGAAAAGCCCGTGCTGAGCCGAGTGTCGGCACCGATCACGGCATAGTCGTCACCGGCGATGGCTACGATGCTGCCTCCATTGTCGGCGTATGGCTCGAAACGAACTTGTTTGGCTCCAGGAACTGCATATTCAGGAAAATTCTCCGCTACACTCATCATTGTGATAAATTTGCGTATGTAGTCTTTTATAATGAATAGTAAAATATACCAAACAAGATTGATTTCGAATGACAAGCACAATTTGAGAATTCTACGATTTTGACAATTGGACAAAATGACATTGCTGTTGTGTTCCGATTCCAGATTAAATATAATCAATTTCCATTCCAACGTTCAAAAGTTTATATTTAGTTAATGAATTACAGCAAAGTTTTCATCAACTATTATTAAAAAAAGACTGTAACTGTGATTTATGTAAATATACCATTATGTATTGAACGTAATCTAGTCTGTGGGCTGATGAGGAAAGAAAAAGAATCCAAGAAAGTGAAACTATAGTTTAAAAAAATATCGTGCGAATAGAATGGTCCACGTCAAGTCTGTCTGTCAAAATAATTTTGTTTTATAAAAAAATAAAGTTGTCATTTTTCAAGTGGAGCCGGTTGAAAGAATTATATAAAAATGACTTCGTTGGTGTCTGTAATACCTAAACTGTACCAGGAATACACCACAAAGACACCCAAGAAGCTGAAGATCATCGATGCGTATTTGCTATACATTTTCTTGACTGCCGTTATACAGTTCGTTTACTGCTGCCTCGTCGGCACGTTTCCATTCAATTCATTTTTGAGCGGTTTCATTTCAACAGTGAGCTCATTTGTTCTCGCAGGTAAATAAAAAGCTTTGTATTTTTACTACGGTAAAGTAATCTAGAAGTAATCTGCAGTTTTTGTGACCACCATCTTTGTATGATATTCACTTGATAAACAACTATTACGATATTAAAGTAGATATTTACTGCAACATTTGAGTTATTCGTTTCGTTGGTCAGGTTAATAAGCATCCTAAAATCCCCTTTTTGAATTATTTTTCAGTTTGTCTACGCCTGCAAGTCAATCCAGAGAACAAAAATGAATTCCAAGGACTAAGTGCAGAAAGAGGCTTTGCAGATTTCATATTTGCACATCTTGTATTGCACATTGTGGTTGTCAACTTCATAGGCTAAATTTACTTTACATTTATATAAATACTGTCATTATACAAATAACATCTCAATAAATATTAATTACTACATAAACTTTTTTTTAAACACCTCAATTGTTAGGCCGAAATAATGTTTGCATGAAGATGGGCCATGGAAACAGTCACCTATGAATATTTGCTACAACTTGTTTCCAATGGAATGCCACATTTAAATGAGCTTGTAGTTAGTGTTCCAGGAACAGCACACATTCATGGTCAGAAAGAGTACAAAATACAGCTTTTTTAGGGTTCTGTACCCAAAGAGTGCCAACAGGAACCTATTACTAAAACTTAGTTGTTTGTCCATCTGTCACAGGGCTGTATCTCTTGCACTGTAATAGGAAGACTCTTAAAACTGTTTACAGAATAGGTAATAGTGATACATTACTATGGCCACTACAACAACAAAAAGTCATTTACTAAAATACTAGCTGTTGCCCGCAACTTTGATCATGGTTATGAAGATATGCATTACTATGAGTACTTGTAGTAATGAAATTCCATACAAAATATCAACCCCAAAAACAACCCTTTAGGGGTCGAATTTCGCAAAATCCCGTCTTAGTAAGCACATATTATGTGCTTGCAAGAGTGTTTGACTGCTTGAATTTTCTCGAGCAACCTCATATTAGGCGATTTGTAATTAAATTATCTTTATCTTAAGATTGGTCTCGATTGATAAACAGAAGAGTGCAATTCTTATTATTGACTTACCAGTTTGATCGCAGTTACCTGGCAATAGGGACCAGAAACAGGAAAGCAACTAAGGTGCTGAATTGTTTGGTTGGCACGCAGGCGAAATTTTGAAAAATAATTATTTTTTATCATTTTAACTAAAAATATATCCTTGACCATTTTTTAAAAAGTATGTTTAGCAACATCTTTCATTTGATAAAATATCATTCTCATCTGGTTGACACGTTGGTGTAAGACGATCTTAGTATGGATCCTCTAGCATAGTATGAAACAGGATTTGACAAATGTTCACTACATTCAAATAAAAAATCACAAAAGGTTTCTAAGTTGGTTTAAGAAGCCAGAAAAAAATTGAGTGCAAGAAGTGATTATGGGCTCAAATAGAGAATGAAACAACATCCACATCTTATCAGTTTTATTTTGACTAGTCTTGAATCAATTTTATGAATAATTACAAAAATTTAACATCAAATTGTAAACCTAAAGCATTACTGTATGTAATTAAAAGAAAGAAATGAAAAGAAAATACCCTAATTTTATATTTCAAATACTAAGTACTAAAAAATAAGGAATCCTGGAGCAAGAATGTAAGGTAAAAAATATTTATTCATAAAAATCTATTATCAAATAAGACTATGTAATTAAACAAAATTGATGTATCTCCTATTTCTCGTTACAATATTAACTAATTTATTACATTCAGATTAATTTAACACACATAAGAACATTAAAATTTTGATTATACATAAATATTCCTACTGAGTGCATACAATACTGACAAATTGAATTGATGATATTAGGATATTTCCGTCATATTTGTAAATAGAGACACTACAATGAGTTGAGTAGCTATCGTATTGGATAAACAGAGTAAGGCTAAAAACTACAATTATATATATCCGTATATTAAATGACAAACTATGTAGCACATTATGTATTAAAATTTACGACGTCGACCTGCGACAATTTGTAATCATACATTTGATAATATGTAGCATCTAGAACCTAACCATTAAAACTTTATAAGAGCCGCAAATGGGATTGATATATTCCGTTCCTACAGATATAGCTTCCGATATAAATTTCAAACTCTACCTATATATAAACAAATCATTGGAAAATAAACCTCATGAAAACGTTTATCAAACCTTAATGTTTTTCTGTTTAAAAAGGTGGCATATACAATAATAAAATGCCCGATGACAATTGGTTATTAAGCCTACACGTAATAAGTTCTACGAGGAGGGCAACAAGAGTGCTCTACCACCTATGGACAACATCGTACAATATTATAGACACTTACACAAATTTATTATAGAAAAATACACTCTCAAGGTCCTTACAATAGAAAAATAAGTCGCTCGCTGATATAAAATAATCACTACTAAGGCAATTTCCAAAGAATTCTATATAAAAAAATAATGCCGAAATATACGAGCCAACAGCGGAGGCGCCTCAGCGCTTCGCAACAATTTTAAATACAAGACATATATAAATAATACATATATCCAAAATATCACTACAAATATGGCTACTAACACTTATTCAAAAGTTACATATCATTATAAATACTATGTCCACTGGTTCCCACTTATTTCTTTACTGAGAATCGAGACACGTGGACAGAGTTCGTAATATGATAAAATTGAAGCTTCACTAATCATGAAAGATT
>DWNR01004742.1:0-10646 GCA_018250455.1 Polygonus leo
GTTTTTGAGTGGGTTGGAATCCCACATAGCCCGTGGTCTGGCCCCTAGGGCGGCGGGTATGCGTGCGCATTTTTCCGACGAAAAAAAAAAAAAAAAAACATGTAAATTGTTACCATTGTGTACAGAAATTAGAAATACAACAATGGTCGCGTCATTGGCTTTTAAAAACGTTTTATGAAAAAAACATTGTCTCTATCGAAAAAATATATTTTCACCAGGTTGTCCGCATGGAAATTACTTTATCCACTCAGACATGTATAAATAATACGACATTTTAAACATAGAAAACTCGCATTAACCACTAAAATACTTAGAACAGATATGGTAAACTCAGCCAAATTATAGCAAGCCATATTATTATATTACTAATACATATATACATTTGATCAAAAAACAAAACATATTTTCAATTATGTTCTCCACAAGGAATATCATTGGCGTTATCGTTGACATTTTCACAGAGAGTAAATGTTATGTTGAATTCAGTCACATTTATAGCAAGTCCATGTGAAAAGTGTAAAACGGGCCACGCGTAATTGCTATTACAAGGGTGCTCAACGTTTAGTCTGAGCACTAACATCCAGGCAATGCCATTTAATTATAAATTTTCCTATTTTATCCCCTCATTTGCCAGTGAAAAACGTTAAAGGCCTCATTATGAATTAATTGATTTCGAATTATTTCAGATGCAATGCAATATCTTCTTATCGTCCCAACCAACCCAATCAGGCAAACGAGCTACACCTAAATTGTCATCGTAGTCTACGCAAATTTGAAACATCAGAATAGTCGCTAGGGCATCGTCTGCTTTAAAGTAAAAATATTTTACTTCTTTAGGATAAAGTAGTCTACATAAAATTATTTTTCTAATTAAGTTGTCCGCATGGGATAATATTAACGTTATCGCTCCATTAACTTTTAAACACAAATAGGAAACTCGCAATAACCACTAAAACATACTCAAAGGTAATTAATATATTAATCACAATCAGATTATAGAAGTCCACGTGAAAAGTGTAAAGCGGGACATTTAACCATCGCCACGCGTAATTGCTACTACGAGAGTGCTTCAAAGTTTAGTCCGAGCACTAAAATTCAGGCAATGCCATTAAATTATATTTTTTCCTATTTTATCCCCTCATTTGCCAGTGACAAATATTAAGGGCCTCATTATGAATTAATTGATTTCGAATTATTTCAGATGCAATGCAATTTCTCATAGTCCCAACCAACCCAATAAAGCAAACGATATACACGTGCATTGTCACCGTTGTTTAGGCAAATTTAAAACATCAGAATAGTCACTTGAACATTATGGGTTTTAAAGTAAAACTATTTTACTTCTTTAGGATAAAGTTGTCTTTATCGAAATAAAAGTATATTTTTAATTGGGTTTCCGGTCCATTGGGCTAATCCTTACAACTACGCTTAAGGCTAGCTGATATATTAAACTCAGTCAGATTACAACAAGCCCATGAAAAGTGTAATGCGTGACATGTAACCGTAGCCACTCGTAATTGCAACTGTAAAGGTGCTTCAACCTTTAGTCCGAGCACTAAAGTCCAAGCACAGTGCCGTTAAATTATAAACTTTCCTATTTTACCATTCAACTATCATCGCTCTCTACAGATATACGAAACTCCAAAATAGTCGATAGAGAATCATCGGCTTTGAAAGATCTTATTAGTGCTTTAAAATTATGAACTTTTTAGTTTTCATTTGGGTTCTTTGCATGGAATAGTATTGGCGGTATCCTTACATTGACTTTTTAATTGACAATAATTGATATGTACAACACAGACAGATTTTAGCAAGTCCATGAAAAGTGTAAAGCAGAAAATTTTACCAGTCGCCACGCATAATTGCAACTACGAGGGTGCTCAACGTTTAGTCCGTTAAATTATAAATGTTCCTATTTTACCTACTCATTTGTCAGTGAAAAACATTAAGGGTCTCATTATGAATCAATTCATTTCGAATTATTTTAAATACGATGGAATTTCCATATTCTGCTTACTTGGAAAAAAAAAATTATGCGAAGCCGTGTTCTATTGAAATTAATTTCTTTCTCTATCAGCTACGCCTACGGTGTATAGTTGTCTACATGTTTGCAATTTTTTTATTTTTTTATTATTATAATTGGATATTATTTTTTGTGAACCTACTTATACTAAAATCTTTTTCATATTCTTCATCCTATCGAAAACCTTCAGGAAAACTAAACTACAACTACACCGCTACAAATTTAACTTCACTGATTAACTAAACTCATACTTAACATAGGTATACGTAAAACATATACCTATATCATATATAGGTACCTATATCAAAATCGTAGTAACAGGAGATATCACACGGACGGCTGACTCGATCACCCATCAGGCGTCGGCCACATACCAGGTGGGTGATTGATATTTACATTTATGGGCCAGGTATAAGCACGATCGGGATCCAGCATTACGACGTATAATGTCTTGCACCTAACGAATTATTTTGATATTCTGTGATTAATAAATTAAAACGATTGCTATAATAATAGCACACAACAATAATACTACTACCACTCCTTATTCCATTGTTCGTCTTTCGTTCTTCCTCCTCTCCTCTTTCCTTTACATAACAGACAGACTACAGAGAAGACATGAGTAAACTATGGATGCTATGATAAGCCAGGGTTATAAGATAATCTTTTCGACGTCGATTCGAGCACGTACACGATAGCATGTCGATTATCGCGTAATTCGGCACCAACTCGCATAGATTACATACTAAAAAAGTATGTAATTTGTACTATATGGCAGTGGTCTCAAAACTCGATTTTTCATTAGGTCTGCCGATGTATGAGTACTCCTCTATCGAAATATACACGTATTTCTACTTACAAATTTGGAGAATATAAGAAAATTCTCCGGATTGAAAACGATTGACGCGATATTATATTACTGAAATATACCGATTTAAGTGTATTTCATTTCTCAACTGGCACTGGTAGCCCGTTTCGTCGTAATTTTTTTTAGGAAATATTTGTTTCCTAAAACTCAACACTTCAGGTATTTCTCCGAATTCATTCGCTTTCTTATGTAAATGAAATAAAAAATATATTTTTCATCCGATTTGATACATTGTGTCACTTCTGAAGATAACTTTAATTAACACTTTTGTATTTATGTAATTCATTATATCAGTATTTTATAGAGGAATCTAAATAAATTAGTGACAATGTCGTGTGTGAAAATAAATTATGTAAAAAGCTATGAAGAACTAATGTTATTTTTAAACAACATTTTTAAAAAGTTATTTTCTTGTTGTGTAAACGTAGCAAACGAGCTAATAGTCCACCTAATATGAAGTCGTTACTAAACATTTTGAAACCGAATACATATTTGTTTACCAAACGAAAATTTCAAATTGAAACAGTTCAACTATTTTAATAGATATATTATTTCTAGTATTGTTATTTTGTCATACTTCTGCCTAGAAATACTACACGGTAGAAACTTTGATTGTTCTACCATAAAATATTTTCTACTCAGGAAATATTCTGGTTTTGATCAAGTTTGTTATTATGGATGCAATTCTAGATGAAAATAATTATTTTAATTTAAAACCTATTTGTTATAGTAGCAGTTATAGTAATAGACTTCTACTGATAATAATAATTGTATCTCTTAAAGTTCAAGAGATACCCAATGACAGACGAACAGGCAGGAAAGTCTTATTTACAGTTCCGTTGGTTAACTGTTGGTAGAGAACCCTAAAATACACATGCAATCTATCTAGTGAAAAGTTATCATAGCCGCCGATATCAAGCAACCAACTGTAAATAGCAAAGGTCACTTAAACTAGGTCACATATGATTGATAACCTTAGATTGAGGAAAGTCTGAGTTAGGTAAGGTTACCTAAGAACATTTTTCAACTCAGACTACAGTATAAATAATGTAGTAGAACTCAAAATGTAACAATAATAGATGCGAAATACAATATCTATCTATGAAATGAATACAATATCACATAACTACTATATTTAATAGTGGTAATGATAGTAAATACCCTTTGGAATTACCAGACGGTTACTATCAAAGGACGACATAATTTAGTTATTCAATGTTATCACAAACCAATCTTTTCTACGTCATGCAATTGATCTCGTCATTGATACTGATAAATATTTATATAAATCCGATTAAAAATATACTTTAACTAAGCTTATATGTTGTTTAACTACATACACTACTTGTGTTCTAATAAATTTTATCTTTAATGCTCCCTAATCACTAACAAAAGCCGCTGCTAAAATCACAATAGCAAGTTAATGATCTCCCAGTATGTAAAGTACGTATAAAACCCTTAATGGACATGGTGAAAGAATTCCTTCCTACACTGCCTAATGGACATCATTTTAAGGCATTAACGCTTAAAAATCCGATTACTCGGCGGTTAGGGTGCCGACAGGCAAAATATAGGATGTAAGGGTTTTTCGATGTAAGCCCCGGTTTTTGTTAACGATGTTTTGAAACCTTTTACTATTTACATCTAAAATCGTGTTGGAAATTAACGTGAGATAAAAAAAAATTAACTAAATACTAACGATGAAGATGTTTTTTTTTTAAATGTGAAATAATATTTTTCTTTCTTCTTTGAAACTTATTGAAACTTTCATAGGAAATTGGCAATGAGAAGGCCTGGCTTACATATGTATTATACATTATATTAAATACAGTATCTTTATATGTAAAAATTTCGTGTCACGTTGTTTGGGATAAACTCTAAAATTACTGAACCGATTATAAGAAAATTCCGCACGTATGTATATTGCATTTGGTTTAAATTGTAAGATGGGATAGGTATTGTTTTGATTAATAAAAAGTGAGGTTTTTATTACATACTGGGAGATCATTAAATTGAAAGTTACTGGCAGTACAAGGTCTGCCATTTATTACCATACCTACTAAGTGTATTTTCTCAAAAATAACTGTCCTATGTAACAGTTATACTATATAATGTTCGGTTGGCTCCATCCAACCTTCATAATTATTTTATTAACTCCTTATTAACTCCTTAACGAAGCGAAAAAGTCAGGTCGTGCTATGGCCTATTGTATACAATTCGGCAATTACTTTGACTGAAAATGGAGACCAAGGTCCCGTGGTAGAGCTGAAGTGTTTCTAGATGGAAGTCAAGGCATTGGCTTCCATCTAGTTGTTGTGTAGTAATGTTTTGACTCATTTATTATTTGCTATCATCTCATAATTATAGTTTGGATCATTCTTTATAAGCACGATTACATTTTTATTATCGTTTAAAGATATCAACAAATGAGTATGTAATCTGTCTGATAGTTGATGATCATTGCCGCCGTTGGTATTTTTTTTCCAATCCAAATGCTATTGAATCTTACTTAGCATAGCATAGTCAACAACCACACCTCTCAAAAACCGTAGCGTAAGAGTTGCTTCACAAAGGATTATGAGGGTGGTACCACTCCAGTCGAACTACAACTGGCAAGATATATTTTTTTAAACAGACGTACATAAACAATCCATTTAAAAATCTTCAATCGATTTCATTTAATATTAAGGTCTTTCTCTGTAGTTGGTACGATATAAATTGACATACGTAATGAAAAATGAGCAGCCATCAACACATTTACGCTTAACGTATTGCAAAGTTAAACTAAAATCATGTTAGCTAATTACCAATTATTACATCGTTTTATCCGAACAATAAGAACCAATTGAACGCGCTCAGCGACATTGCTGCGTTCCAAACCTCACCACTTGTACAGTCGCGAAAGGAGTACGGATGCAAGTTTTAAACTCTTTCACGCATCGATACGTCGCGCGGACGGTATAGTTCACCAAACAAGTACTCACTGATAGGAAAATCGCTATACGCCCTCATTGTTAACTTGTGTTGACCACTTTACAATATTGTCATTTGATGGATAAGGACTGTGGTCGTTCTTATGTGTTTTTTTTATAAAATATAAACACACCATCTATCGATAATTACAATATTATATACGAGTATTGTTATTTTTATTAATTTGTATTTATATTTTGTTTTGTTTTGTGTTTACGAAAGAATATTGTGTATTAATAAGTAAACCACGTATACATACATATGTTTTTTATTTTGAATTTTCAAAATACAACACAATACAAATACAATTTTAAGATTTCTATGACATGGAGTTCTTCACAAAAGGCGCGAAAAGAGCTCTCCTTCAAAGCCGGCGATGCATTGGCGGTCCCTCTGGTGCTGCAGGTGTCCATAGGTGACGGTGATTACTTACCATCAGGTAGCCCGTCTGCCTTATCGCTAAGTTTAGATATAAAAAAAAAATCACTTTTATCGGCAATCCCTATGACTGCCATTAAATTCTTTTCCGATTAATCTTCTATTCTTAAAAACATGACGTTGAAATACTTTTTACTTTCATTTTATTAACGGACCATCAACTTATATCATAGCCGGATGTTAAGAATACTTAAAAAGTAATAATCAGCGTTAATCAGTCATAATTATTTGTTATCACCATTTGGTTGCCAGTGAGACAAATCCACTACTAATAATTAATTGTTCAGATTAATTTATTCTTATTTATTTTTGTTGATCACATGTTTTTTCTAACAACATATCCATAATTATTCCATTTCATTTTTTAAACATTTTCACATTGGTTTTTCCGGTACAAAATAAACAATCCGATGCAAAAAAGCTATACAACATTTAGTATTATTTTTGAACTTTTTTCGAATTTCGAATTTCAATTTTATTTTCTGGCGTAGAAAAATAAATATCCTAGCATTTTTAGAATTTGATTGCAAATGACGGTATTCAATAGAAGGCTCTTTCTGTGCGCGCGAGACGGCGTGATGCGACTAAGCGGGCGTGCGCAATTATCGCGCTAATTAAAACGCCGCGTTATTACTAATTTATTCGATAACAACTGCTCTCCGTAAGCCGATGACGACTAAAATGCTTATTTTGACGACGTTTTTTTATACCTAATGCGGACTTTTTATTCATATTATTATTAAAAGTGGGGTGCTAGGGAGGAGGTAAATATCTGTTAAATTATTCAAAGTCTGTTTTCAGTTAACTATAAGATTCTGGAAGGGTCTTAAGTATTAAGTACTCACCCACTTTATTATCAATTCTTTCCTGAATGAATAAAAGTAAATTTGGAATAGTTTTTTGCTTCATAAATTAAATATATGTAACTATATATTATGTATGTTTGTCATGTATCCATACTACTTACTTTACTTTCTACGTCATGTAACTTTGTATAAGTTTTACCTATACCTATACCCAAACCTATTTTAACTTTGTTCTGTATTGTAAAAAATAAAAGATCCATTTTACTTTTCCCAGAAGATTAGTTCTGCGAACATAATTAAAATGCCTACCATTGTATTGACTACCCGAATGTCTTAAAGTGGAAAAATAATGGGTTGTAATAATTGATAGCGCAAGTTATATAAAATTAATCACATTAAAAATTGGCACTAAAAGCGATATTCATCGGTAGTACTAGTACATTTTTATGCGCCTCGCGGCAAACTCGACGGCTTTAATTGGCGGCGTCAGGAGTCAGGCGTCAGGCCGTGCGATTGCCGCTAACGAATCACTATAAGTGTTTTGTTTAGGCGCCTCCGTGCGCACCGTGCTCTCAACGAGAACGCACACAAAAATGGAAAAACCACAATTACGTCGATAAGCCCTGATTTAGATCTACTGTAAACAAAATGTTTGATAATGACTTCGATATGTCTATTACGTGCCTAGGTTAATTGACATTTAAATCAATTCGTGTGCTATAATATTAAGTTTTTAATAACGATAATACTGATAACAAAGGGAATATAAAAACAAATATTACTACATCACTTACCTCTCTATAAAATAAAGATCGTTTTGTGCTGACAATAAAAAACTTTTAGGAGTATCTCTAGAATCTTAAACATTAAACGAATAGCCACCCTCGCAACTTGTCCTAAACTATCGAGTAGGTATGCGTTAGTTCACATTTCAGAGCTCGGATTCTAATCGAGTGATGCAAATCGATTGCTCGACATACGATATCGACTCGAGATGTCTACGAGTGACTGCAGGATGTCGAGGGGATGCAAGGCAGCATAAGAGGATCAGTTCAATACAACGCAACCGGTCGTCAGATGGATAAAGCACTCACTTCATTTTAGGACATCGAAGTCGGCGCGGATTAAGAGGCATCGGCTTTCGCCATTCAACGATCAGATGGCTCGTTGCTGGCTGTGTTCGTTCAACCGACCGATTCGGCTTACTAAAGTGGTATCGACGAAATATCGACGTTATACAGCAAATGCTTGCTTTCATGAAACCGTTAAAATCAACATTTAAATTATAAGCATACAATAAGCATTAGGCACAATTTAAAGTAACTTTTTAATCAATTTGTGTAGCTAATGAGAAAATACATCCTTATTATTGTGTTTCAGTTTTGTAGAGACGTGGTAGTCTACCCGTACGTACCCACAAGTCGAATATCTTAGAGGTAATCATCCATCTGTGGTCAACCTCAGATACGATTCAATCGTATTGGGGTTGATTATATATATCCATGGGCAGCAGTGACCACCACAGAGATCAGACGGATTGCATGCTCGTTTGCTACGTTTACACAATAAAACAAAACTTATAAATTACCATTATGGTATAAAAATAAAGAATTCATTTCGATTTTTTTTTAAACACAAAATGTATTTAATTTTATATGTAAGTTAACAACACATCGTTCTATATATCTACTCTATAATATTTTTATAAGTACTATGACATATTATTCTTATGTAAAGTTTGCTAACAGCTATAGAGCTGCCTAGTGGCGCGATGATCGATCGGAGGCTTAAACTAAGCCGCACCGCACAGTAGCCGACGGATGATTGTTTAATAGCATAGCACAGAATCTTACTCCGCTTCACTGGACACGACGCTAGTGTTCTAGTTTACGTCACACTGCTAAACGGCCCCAAAATGGCTTCTTGTGTAGGTTTTATATGAAATTGAATACTGACGACTAAGACGTCAGGAGTAGCAACAAATTTGTGGTCAACTTCGGGTATGATTTAGTTATACATGGCGTAGATTACAATTGTCCATGAGCAGCAATATCAACTTGCCATTAAGGGAATTCCATGCTCGTTTGCTACGTTTACACAATAAAATAAAACTCCTAATGTTTAACCTAGTGCACTTAAACGACTACAGCAAAAATGTTATTTCCATTATGGTAAAAAAAATATATAAAAAAACTGTTTTAAGTTTTAAACTTAAAATGATTTTAAATATAAGTAAACAACACATCCTTTCAATTTTTTAGTCTGTAACATGTTTTTTAAGTAATATGACAAATTATTCTCATGTGAAGTTTGCTAACAGCTAGAAAGCTGCCTAATAGCACGATGATCGATCGAAGGCTTAAACTAAGCCGCATGGCACAGTAGCCGATGGATGATTGTTTAATAGCACAGCACAGAATCTCCTCCGCTTCACTGGACACGACGCTAGTGTTCTAGTTTACGTCAAACGATAAACGGTGCAAAAATGGCTTCTTACGTTTGTATGATTTAAAACTGAAACAGTAAAATTAGCATGCAATCCATCAATGAAGAAGTGAATTTAACGTGCACACTACCAATGTTAATGGTACTCTCATATGGACTATATTTTTTCCTAGTGCTATTGCAATAGTGCTAGATTGCTGACTATTATCCATTTTGTATATTACACAAGTAGAATTTGGGCATCACCCCTTGAATAAAATCTATTTAAATTTATTACATAACAGAAAATATCCCGTATTAATAAGTTATTTCCTGTACCAAAACAAATATTCTGAATTGTTTTACAAAACCTTTACCTGTCTATATCTTTTCCTTGAGTTTAATGCTTTCCCAAACATCGTGGCTATTCAAATGTCGTTATAAATTTGTAAAACCTGCATTAAATATTGTGTAGGTACAAAATTCATGTTCCAAAATAAACGTACTCAATAAAACGTAATAACTAAATATCCCTATAGATATTCTTATATGTATTGCCTCCCGAACTACGCAGCTTATATGGAGTTAGATGTAAGTTTATTAAACGTCAGTAACATACGGCCCATATTACTGCTTAGCAAAATCAGAATGAACCCTGCAACGAGTGCCGCTGAAATAGACTGCCTTCACGCCTCTGGATTGATATTATATTAAACTGTTATATTGTCTTTCTGAAGTATGTTTTAGGCGCCATATGATATTTGTTTGGTATTTCTGTATTTCGCGTGATATTTGTGTTTTATTTTTTTCCTATGGATTTGCGTTTTATGCAGAGAGGCTTACAAATAATTACGTATATCGTATTGGGTTCGAATGTTTGCATACATTATAGTCGTTATATGTAACAATTAGAATGTATACACGTTAGGAAGGTAAAATGTATACAAAGAACAATTTTTCCAAAAACAAAGACCTTTTTCATATATTTTCCATATACACTTATAGCACTACGTAAGTGATATTCCTTTTGGTTATTTTTTAAAATAAAATTACAAATAGCCATTAAAATAGATTGGACGTGGACGTTGAAATTTACTGGTGGCTGTTTAAAAAA
>DWNR01004743.1:0-10645 GCA_018250455.1 Polygonus leo
ACTACAGGACAACGTTTGCCAGGTCAGATAGTAATATTATAATTACTTATTTAATACGATATGTTATCATATTTTTTTATGGTTTCTAGGGATCAACCAAGTTTCTTTATCATATAATTATTTGCATGTTTCGCTGACTTAGTCATAATTATCTGATTCACACTTCAAAAAACTACCGACAAGAATCATGTCTGCTTAATCGTGTCATTGTTGTCGATTTCATGACAATAAAATAAATAATGAAATAATAAAAAATATGATGAAATATCATTCCAAGATTAGTCCATCGAAATCTTAGCAAAAATTGTTCGGACAGGCTCTACATTCCTTTGAAACAATTTTCTAGATATCAACAGATATATCGGAAATATCGTAAAATAAACCCAAGAATACCAATATGCTTAACTATACGTCATTCAAGTGTTCTGTGTATATATTTGAATCTAGACTCGTATCAGTTATAAGCGTTTGTGAAGGGACTGCTTCTCCGGGAGTGGTGTGGGGTGCGTTCCCCTCCCTATTGTAAGTTCGGAACATTCCAGAAACGAACTCCCCGAGTGTTTGACCGTCCAACATTTCATAATAAAGGAATGTAACTCTCCCGCTTTATAAATTTACTTACTCGAGTTAAGTAACGAATTTTAGTCGAGATATTTTAATATCGTATAGTATTTCAAACAAATAGGGAATGAAATAAAACAGAAGATTATTTAAAAGCATTTTATTTTAATTTCTCAGATCAGACAATGCAATTGCATACATGCAGTACGATAAATCTAGTGTATTATTATTTTAAAATACGGACACATTACATCCAGTGATAAAATTCAAGAGTTTATAAAACAGATAGCTACGAATTCTGTAGTTTATGGCAGTTCAGTATTCAGTTAAAAGGAACACGTACATGCAACTTAAAATCCGACCTAAAGTTCGTTGACAATTTTGAAAATCTCTTCGAGATATCACTTATATTTAGAATACATACGATCATAATATAATACTTCAGTTTCACTGACAACTAACATACGAGAAGGTACATTTAATAAAGCTGGTCCGATTACACAGTCATAATTTAACATTACTTAAAATCATGCAGTTTTTTAACAAAAATAATAATACTTAGCTTATTAGTTATATTAAATGGGGCACCTCCCCTGAAGTTTCCGCTATCTAGTAATACTTTGACTATCACTGTCCAGTAGATGACTACAATCGCTTTGCCCTATAGTTATCAATATCGACAGTTCACATACTAGTAGATATAAGTAGCAATACAAAAATCATAGTAGAAGTAAAGGTAGATATTACAGTCATGAAAACCTCTTCTATCAGCTACGGAAGTGTCAAAATTTTATTACAGTAGGTATGTAAAAACATTTAAATTTAATAGTGTACTATTTTACAATTATATTCATGTATTATTGTTTCGAACAGAGATTCCAATATTTGAAGAGCAAACATAAGAAAGAAATATATAATAATTATCACTAATAGTTTTTTAACAACAAATAACATTAGCCTCGAAGAATTTCTAAAACTCTTCACTAGAGATATTATGCAAAGGAACCTCAAATAAACTTTAGCAGCGACCTTCCGACAAAACATTATCAGTCGCAAATCTAAATTAACTTCAAACTTACATACCTATAGCAAATCACAGATACCAATTTCGAACTGCCATCTACTAAAAATTACCACCGGGTGATGTTAATCGCATCTCTCTACGAGGCTTCCGGTCTCTTAACCTAAGCGCAGTCTTAAAACATTCAACATATAGCCCTGTTACGATCTCACACAAACATCATATCGATACATAATACGGTATACAGTTCTAATTAATAATCCTTATTAACAAAACGTACATGCAACAGTTAGGAGAAGCGAACCGAATGTATGAAAACTAACACTAATGCATTGTGTGCACTCCAAAAGTGATTAGGGTCCGAACTTCCATGTCAGGTTATTAGCACATCGATAAGTCTACTCAACTCTGGGCACTATCTCGAAGGTATCACAGATGGTGTGTCGGCGCGGGCGCCACGGCGCGCCGTCACAGGTAGGGCATGCAGGCGCCGCAGCGCGAGTGTCGCTCCGGAGAGTCGGCGCGCGCCCTGCACACAAGCACGCCCGGTTAGCTCACGAGCTGCGCTCCTCGGTGCGCGACTCCGACCGCCCGAGGGCCCGGCGCAACTTTTCCACCAACCTGCTGTGAAACTTGTCCGAATCCCGCTGGCTGCGCGGCGGACTAGCCGAGCCCTTGGGGCTCTCGTGCGCGGTCCTCAGCGACACGCGCGAAGGGGGCGCGCGGCAGTAGGACAGCGAGCGCATGGCGGGCGCGCTGCGGTGCGGGCTCAGCGCGGCCGAGCGCGGCGACAGCGCCGGGCCCTCCGACCGCGACTCCGACACCTTCCGCACCCGGCCGCCGACGCCGCCCTTCTCTGCGGACTCCGACGCACGACGAGACCGCTGGGAGTTGTATATGTCCCAATCGTTTTTGACTACCGGCATCATGAACGCCATCTCGGCGGTTGCAACGGTGACTCTTGTAATTTAACGTTTTTGTAAGAGTGTAGTCGCTCGTAGCGAAGAAAACTATCGTAGTACTACGGAAAACTCTTCACGGATCGATAGCTCGAGTTCGCCGATAATTTTCCGCCAAGATAATATTTTTCACAGTTTGTTTATTTTGTATGCTGAATGATGTAAATTTGATGTTTATTAAACAATTGTAGGCAGGGAACTGAATGAGGAACTGTAAGCTTTCACTTCAATGTCACTCGCGCTGAACCGATAAGGCTCAGATGTTCACCTCAGGACGAATTGCAATAGAATGAGGTATTCATGAAAACACACCCTGATTATAAGGAAAATATTGGCGCCACTTTCGCAGCGGTCATGAATGACAACTTTCTCGTATGGGGTATGAGTATTTTGAATATATTTTAAGCGCATAACAAATTGAATGGGTGGCTTAAAAACATTAAAAACATAAATATATACATAGTACAATATATTTATTAATAAATAGAAAATATCTTAGAAATAAAATAATTTTCTAAAGTAAGATCTACTAGACAATAGATGGCGCTTCAACGTTTGCTATTTAACGACAGATGGCATTGCGAAAGCATGTTCACACAAGTAGTTAACTTTAACAATTATTGTAACTTTCGATAGATGTCACTTTTTTCATTTCATTAAATATCTTGTTTTCTATAGCTCTAGGACAATAAGCAACAAATTTTGCTTTTACTATTTTATTTCGAAATGTCTATGCTACTCAGTACATTACTATTAACTATTATTCCATGAAATTTTATGATTACTTAATTTTCCTACTTGATTTTAATTTCGCTTACTTTTGGAACGACCTTGTCTATCGCGCACTAAACGGATGGGAGCGAGATCGAAAAAAGCCTAACAAGACCATTTGTCGACACTTCTTGTTTTTTTTTATTTATTTATTCCATGTACAGCTTTGTGCTTTTTACATATAGGTACCTTTACTCTGTACAACAAATTACTCTCTTGATTGCTTACAATATAAATTATGACTGTACAGCAAACGTCTACCAAAAAGCGAAAGGAACTTCGTTCCGACTGGGGGCTCAGACCCCTCATGCCGTTTTTCAATAAAATAAAAATTCAGTTTGTTTTCAAACTTGAATTTAAACATACCTACAAATAGTAGCTACAAATACGCAGCTTCATAGGAAAAAAGTGTAATTTTAGAAATACCACCAATGAGATAGCGGCCTTATAATTAAAATTATAACAAAAATGTCACCTAAAATCGAAAGTAGGTATATTTGACGTACAAAGTTTCTATTGCATGTTAATAGAATGTGAAAATTTCGGACGTGGCAATTGACGTCAATTCATTCTGCTTGTTCAGTAAGGGATATTTAAAATAAGACAACAATAATGACTCATAAATAAAGCTTTATCTGACCAATTAAATACAAAATTGTTTAGTAGGAGTAGTAAATTAACAAAAAAGTTTTCCATTAGTAAATAAATATTAGGCTTGTAATGTTTTGTAAATACAATTAAAATATATCTATAGATCTAGATATATCTTAGAATTTATAATATTTTTCTCACAACTCCTCGTTCTCATATTTGTAATGTAATGCGAACATATTTCTTCTTTTGACGGCGTAGTGCGATATAAAACATAAAAATATATGTTCGATGTTGCAACAGAGAAAATGCAAAGAAAACATATGTTTAACAACTGCTAACTTCTAGTTCATTAACATCTACATTCTAAATGTGATAAACATACAAAATAGTCCACACAAAAATTGCTATGTTATCAAACAACAACAAGTAATATAATAATGAAAACATATTCTATAATTCTACCACACTGTGAGCCATACTATTGCTATTGCAAAATATTTTGAGCTTTAGTTAGTCTCTAAAAATTTATTAAATATAATATCTGCCACTATTTGAACTTAGTACTCATATGATGGCAAATAAATTCATGAATTTTAAGTTTAATTATCATAGATTATGAATACAAAAATTCCAAGCTTTGATCTACCAAAGACTAGCCAAATCTCTATATAATTCCCAGTATATCGTTACCATACAACGACCGCTCTATGACGGCACCTAAAAGGCATGTGCCAAAAATAATAGAATGGTATCGCCAAATAATAAATCTGATGGATGATGAATAAATTCAAAGATCACAAGAAAACCAATATAAAAACGTATTATTTTTCCAAAATGGTTGCGACAAAATTAGGTATGAGGTGATGCGACAAAATAGGAGTCTAGATTATCTGGGACCGCATAAAAAGTGTAATACGTCAATCGACTAAAGCGTGACTTCAACGATGCTGGTCGACTGCATCTTCGACGATGAACCGAAAATTACGACTTGTGTATTAATTTATGTGAAGAATTTATATACACTTAACATGCTCTTGTAGTTTGCTATACGCATTCGCAGCATACGTTCGACGTACAACACTCACGCGACATATACGTTCATAGCACGATCATAGTATGGTACGTCGCAGTGGGCCAAATCCTTGATACAACGCGAATGTTGTTGGTTCATATGGAGCGTCAGGGACTTAATCTTTACGTACCTACTGAGAAGTGAATCTAAACAGAAATAATCAACAAACGCACATTTTCAACCAGATTAAGAACTATAATATTCAAAACTTAAACAATATTATAGTCTTAAAATTCTGTGAGATTCTCATAAAGATTCTCGTTTTCAGATCTTTAACATAATATATAGGGTATGTCGTTATATAGGGTATCCAGGGTAACGTTTCTAACTAAGCTCAAATAAATTCAATACTTAACTAATTCCTGTGCCTAAAAGTATATGACTACACTCAAAAATATACCTACCTTAGCATAGTAAAATTATTTGGTGGGAAGAATTATCACAACAATATAAGAAAATGACAAACAAACAGTTATTTGAAACAGAAATCATTGTTTGAAATGCGAAAAATAAATATTGAAAACGTGAATTACTTAGATCGTAAAATTCTGTACAACACTAAGTAATGCCAATACTGTGATCTTATTGCATACGGGGACCGTTCCCAGGGCCCCCATGGGAGCCCCCCGATAGGTTGCTTGCAAAACAAACATAGTTTAAGTTTACGTAGTAGATTGGGCACGACGCCTGATTTTTTATCATAACTTTCCAATGAGGCCACAAATTCTCGTGTGACCAAAGCAATGTCTTTTACATCTTATGACCTATAACCTGGATAATAAGTATAATGTCTTTTTGATTTATTTCTTGAAGGGACAAGTTTTAAGTATATGTTCTTGGGCGCCATCTACATTATATTAGAAGTTAGTAACATTCACAATAAGTGCCAATCAATATACAGTTAGTGAAAAACTTAAAACGGATAAACGCTGTGCGATATGACATAACTTTATGAAATTCAAGTATCGTATTGATCAGTATCAAACAATATCAAATTAACAAAACTGTAATTTAACAAATTGCTAAGCATAAAATTTTTAAGCTCATTTTCACATACATTTCCTAACAAACAGTGCAACTAATCCGCAACTAGTAACGTTAAAAATATATACTTTTAAACAAAAATTCACAATCATTTCTAAATGATACTGTTCACTGTTAAGCTTCAGTCTTACAAACGTAATAGTTTCGACCATATAGAATTAGAGAGCTATTTTGAGATCTCTCACATATATTATGTATAAAATATAAAAAAGTTCCCAGTTCTCAATTCCAGAGTGTGGGAATGATTGTGGACAAACTTTCGACATTTATTATTTTCTTACGAATTATAGTCGGAAGCCGGGAGAAATAAACAGAAATAGTCAAATAATGACATTACTCGCACAATAAGGGCTCTGTTCAGTAACCTCAAAACCAGCCCCACTCACACTTGATCAAGTTTTATATTGTTCTTTTATTTTATTTTACAGTTTGTTTACACAAATAAGGCGATGTACATATGAATACTTATGCATGTACTCATATAGACACCGCTCTATACCAATTTAGTTCCGATGTAGTTCGAATATTATAGCGCGATTTTTAACATACACTTCATAAAAGCCAAGTTTCATCGACCAACTGTAACTTCGAAAAAAATACCTGGAATGGAACCCGAATCTCCAACGTTCGGAAAATTCATATCACTAGACTATCACAACAACAGGATATGTTTCATTTTCAAGTAGACTGAACACTGACATTCGTGTCTTCCTTAGACTTATTATGATCGTAATAACCATTCAAATTGACCATCGTTAGTAACTCAACTAAATGCCGCTGGTAACCACACTCCATTAGCTTTGTGACCACTTTGTGTAAATACTTCGCGAGTTTTTCAAATAAATGAAACAGTTCTTCAAGTTGTACGAAGCTTGAATGTGTATAGCAACCGTTCGGCTCCTTCTGTTGCCATTCTCTGTAAAAATCGAATAACATACGCCCATTATATATGAATATATTTACTATGACTATAATATATTAAAATCATTACATGAGAATTAAGGTTAAAGTTTTTTAAAAGTACTCCTATGCAATGAACTTCATCATCACAACCGCTTATGGTATCAGCGTTTGTCACAGGTCTCATCTCAAAATGAGAAATACTTAGACATTAGTCCACTGCATTTACCAATTACCAATAATTAGTATTCATACACCCTTCAGATTTTTTTACAATCTCTTAGGTGTATAGGGTCACTTATGGGTAATAAACTTATTATTTTTATTTACAAAAGATTTTTAACGTGAAAGTTTTGCATTAAAAATAAACATGTATTGTAACTTACCCAGATTTCAAAACGCGACTAAACTTGAGTATCACAGTGAAAATATCATTCAGCAACTTCATTACGGGCGTCGATCTATTGTTCAGGAGACATCTGAAGAGTACTTTCTTTATGTACACCACGTGGCATTCGTACAAATCGTCGAGTGTCCGAGCTTTTTTCAGATCCTTCTCAAACTCCGTCCAGGAACTGAGTATACATGTAGTCACTATGTAATTGTCCAATGCTCTTATTAATGAGGCCATCATGTGCCGGTATATTTGCACTGATATGTAGTGGGGCGATTTGAGGAACTTCCGCGAATTTTGCCGAGAGAGCTTAGCTGATAACTTCAGTGACTGAAAGTATGTACAAATATATGCTGTTATTCAAGAATTAAGACACCATTAAAATACTAAATCCTTCTTTATTATTCCAACATTATCGTTTATCTTTTAGAGAATACCCTGGCGGCAAATTCGATCTTTATGTATTTATTTATAGAAAATAAGAAATGCTCATACAAAATATCAACTCATTAAGTATTTAATTTTGTGTCTGTATCCTTAAGCCTTTGAGAAATTGCTAGTATTTAAATTAAAGAAAATTCTTTAGTAAATAATTCGTTATTAAATTTTGTACACAACACTTGTATACTTTTGCACACATCCATACCGCGTTACAAAATTTTAAAAAGTTTAAGTAGCTCTGTTGACTGTAGTAGCGCAAATAACAATACACTTACCTCGAAGTCCTCACTGAGAACCCAAAATATTCTTCTCATCTTAATAAGAAACTGGAATACCCGTGCATAACGGAGCAATGCTTCCTGAGACAATATTATGTTTAACGGCCAGCTCACAGAGTAGGTTAGGGACAAGCATTGCAACACATCTGGTGAGCTGTGTTGGAAACTGAGCGGCAAATCCGTTATTGTGAATGATAGATTCTCAGAGAATTTGTGGATGTCTGGAAAAAAAATGCTCATATCTTTAAAATAAAAATCATTTTCTGTGTTTTGCACTTGTATTGAATCTTAATATGCTTTAAAATTAGTTTAAATGATCAGGGAAAAAGGAAATTATTATATTGACTTACGTGATATCGATGAACCAAGAGCTTTGTCTAATATATTGTGTAAAGTAGCAAAGTTCAACAATTCCTGAGGGTTCAATGTTTTAGTAAGTTTTGTAAACAAATTGTGACATATGCTCCGAGAGAATTCTCCGTCCATCAAAAAGAAATAATCCTTTAGACTTCGCAAATGCTCATACATATCGAGATTTACAAGGAAATACGTTAAAATTGAATTATTCACAACTTCCAATTGATATGTTAACGGCAACATTACTGATCTTTGGAGACAAGCAGTCAATGTTGCAATATTATCACTTCCCGTTTCGTATTTTTCGTCTTCTTCTTCGAGGATTCGTGAGGAAAATATATTATTGTACGGTCGTTTCTTTACTTCTTCCATTATCGTCGCTGGATGCGTATATACCGACGGTAATTGTGAACTCATTTTATTATTAAAATAGTCTTTTGTAAACCCTTGCAACTCCTTTACGCCAAACGGATCAAAGTTGTCTAAATTGTAAGATCCATCCAGTATATTAAATACTGAAGTTCTAATATTGATATCTTTTGCATCACATAGATCCATGGATTTCGATGGGGAGTTTTCTGGACTTGTTTCAGTTTGCACATCGCTGATTCCTTCTGAAGCTGTGACGTCATCGTCGACCATTAGGGAGAAATTAAATCCATCTGATGTTAAAAAGTCTTTGTCTTTGCTTGGTTTCAGTTTTGCAGATTCTAAATCCTTGCTTGTTTCACTTCTAGGAGTAAATACGTCGCTAGTCATTGGACCGTCGGTGGGCATGTCAGCAGTAGTTGGAGTTTCTAAATCAAGCTAAAAATTAAAAATATCATTATATTTTCCTCCGACAGTGCATATTATATATTTAAACAAAAGTTATAAGAAAACTCTTACCCTTGGAAAATATTCTCCCGGCGTCAATGCTCCAGTACTAGGTGTTAAACCAAAGTTCTTTGAAGACGTTTCTTCGTAAGGTTTTAAATTCAACGTCAAACTAGATTTTCTGGCGATATTATGTTTGGAAATCATTTTTGTTCCGGTTTCATACTCAGAGCCTAAAATTTTATTTTTATTACGCACGGCTTCCTCTTGTGCCACGTTAACTGCTTCTTTTTTAGCTACAATTTCCGCAGGGAGATTATATTCTACGCCTAAAACTTTTTGTTTATTTATCAATGCTTCTTTCTGTGCTTCTGTTCTTGGTTCTACGTGCGTGTGTTTTGGCTCCTCTTTGGTAACGCCAAATTCTGCACCGAGAACTTTCAACTTGTTTCGCCTTGCTTCAGCATATGGTGACCATTCATCTTCGACATTATTTTCTTCATCTACTGAGGGTAATTTTATCAGCGGACCTGTGTCTTTGATGCGGTTGTTTTCATTATCGGTCTGTCCGAACTCATGAGACATGACTTTTTGCTTATTTTTCATCGCCTCTTGGCGCATTTGCATATATCTAAGATTATCGAAAGCTTCATTTAGGTCGGCTCCTATAACGTTATTTGACGTACCAAATTTCTCGACAGTGGTATTATTTTGAACATCCTGTGTAACAACGTTTCCTTGAATATCGATAACAACTTCATTATCGCATTTAGTTTCTCCCTTGTGTTTTGAAACGCCAAAAATACTTTTGGCAACGTTACAAATGGCGCTAAATACATCACTTGAGCTTTCTGCCTTCGCCTTATTAATAGCAGTATCAGTTCTTTGTATACTTTCTGCACCCTCCATTGACGTTGTAGAATCAGTCATATTAGTTTCAATAATGTGAGCATTTTCATTGTTATTGTCGTTATCTCCATTGTTATTATCAATATTTCCATTGTTATTGTCGTTATTTTCATTAGCATTGTTATGGTTATTTCCATTATCGTTACCATCATAATATATGTCATCGTCTGACCTTGTATCAATACTTTGTATTGACATCTGCATAACAGCTTCGTTTCTCTGGTGTTCCAGCTCTAACTTTTCTCTTTTAAGATTACGCTCCTCGGTCGATAGTAATTGCATTCTACTTTGATCTAATTGCAAACGTTTTATTTTCCACTCACTATGAATTTTGCTTTTTTCGACTACCATATTCAATTTTGAATAATATTCCATCATCTTATTTCTAAAAATAAAAATAAAAAACACTGAAATTAAATATCATAACGCAAAGTACATTTATTTAAAATGATATAAAGCTGACTTTTGAACCTTGAACTTTGAATTGACTTTGCACTCAAAATTAAAATCAAAATATTTTTATTCAAA
>DWNR01004744.1:0-10644 GCA_018250455.1 Polygonus leo
GGCCGTGTTTTAGGCCATAAAAATTCAACCCCTAAAAGGAGGGGTAGCGGGCGGAGCCGCGGGCACAGCTAGTATATGTATATAGTATGATTGGATGAATACATAACAAGATTTATAATATAATTAGACAAATACATTAAATAAAATTCATATTAATGGGTATAATTGAGTACCAAAAGTCCACCTGACTTATAATGATTGCACAAAAAGTGGTGATGTAACAAAGATTTACAGATTTATCATAGTAAATCTTGATTAAATAGTTTTTATTAGCTTGACCCTGTATATTTGGTTGCTTTTAATATTGCATTTTTTTTCCTTATATGATAACTTACTAGTTCTTGATTCTAAATAATTCCCAAACACAAAATTGTACTTCCAATAAGAAAACATTATTTTCATTTTTCCTAATATGGAATAATGAAAATAGATATGATTTATTTTATTAATACTTGTTAAATTGCTATAATTTCTATGTACAACTGTAATAAAATCCATATGGGGTAGGAGGCTCATCTCATGTATAGCAGATAATAATTCCATTAGCTTTAAGTTAACATTTGTATCATATGAGGATTTTTTTTAATGTGTAAAGGTAGCGAACTACTGCTGGCCACTGTCCATGAAAATCAGTAATCATGCTCAAGTATGATTGAGTTGTACCTAAGTTTGATCACAGATGCATTGCTACCCCTGAGGACTAAGTTGTTCGTTCATGAATAGGTATAGATGTATAAAATGGAGGATAAAAATATGAATTCAGTTTGTTTAGTATGATCAAAATATGAGTTAACATACAACACTTACCTTAGTGTGATGAAGCTTAACAATTTCTGAAAACCCATTGTTGGATGTTGGAACTACTTTTGCAATTTCAGCTTGTATTGGATCTTTTACCTGAAATAAATAGAATATAATTTCATTTCATTTATTTTATTATATTATATATATGTAAAATCTACATAGATTTAGCAAATAATATAATTGAGCAAATAATGTTATGTGATAATATTTATCCCTATACAGTTTTTTCCTACAAAAGGACAGAAAATTTAGAGTGTTCTCTTTTGCTAAATACAGAGTCTGTTTATAGTTCTATAGCATATGTAAGAAGAAAACAGTTTAGTAAATGTTCACCAATTATCAAGCTAATCCTATCTTATTAAAAACTAATTAAGAAAAAACTAATGATTTACCTTCAAGAGAGCACAACTTTATAAGATACACATGAAATAAACTCTAATATATAGTTATCTCTTTTCATTTTTTCTAAGTTGAGTTTAAGTCGAGTTAAGTTTAAGTCGAGTTGATTATTGAGTCACTTCATTCATAATACTCATAACTAACAAATACCATAAGAAACATCTAGTAGAAATGTCTTATCATTCAGGAATTTGTTCTTCACAGTTAAATATACTTTCGGAGTATTTTTAGTTATTCTTTGTAACAAATTTGAGGTTGCGATTTGAGGTTCTAACCTATTTAGGCGATTAACTTTAAATATATTTCTAACTGCCTGTAATGAATTGAATAAGTCAAAATTACTCACCGCCGAACAAGACAAGAAGCACTGAATGTGCACGCTCCAATAACAACACAGGCATATCAAAATTTGGATTGTAGCGACCGCTGCGACTATCACGAAGCCAGCTTCGAAGTTATCCTCAAACCCGTACACCCCAATCCAAAAGTAGAACACTACAGGATATATAATGAGAAATGGGAGCACCGTCCCTTGCAACACCGTCGCCACAGGCTTAAAGAGCTGCACATACTGAACTAAATCATCTAATGACGATTGCATTTTTGTTGAAACCATGTTATCCATAAGTTACACAGGTATTCCTCAGTTAATTTTGAGGACGCGCATTTATTGATTACGACACCTGATAAACATATTAATTTGCTCTTACTTTAAGCGAATTAATTTAAAACGGATAGAAATATTATAATTTGCCGAATTTTAAATACCCATAATGACACGGAGTAATCTATCAGTCCTATTTCCTATCGTGTCACTCTGTCATGTCACTTGACTTTATTTGACAGAATGATGACAGAGACACAGACTGTACAAAGGTAATAGAGAATAGGAGCTGTACGTGTGGTGCGAATCATGTCACGCTTTTCATTTTCATTATGGTATTTCAACGTATTGAATAACATTTACAAATTAACTAAATAATAACTTACACTCTTATGACAGCCTAGTAGCCTAAAGATTATTAGTCAGTAATGTAAATTACATTTCATTAAATAAGTATTGACAATAGTTCTGAAAGAAAATAATAACTAAACTATAGAGCACAACATAGTGTTACTTCACTCAAAAAACGGAATCCCATGTCATGATTTATCTGAAATCTTATTGTCAAAAAAAAGCGCGAAAATAAATTGTTCCGAAGTGCTACCTATTGTGCTATGTAATGTAAATCATAAATAATTATTTCCCTCACGGCGTTACAAAATAATATACTGTACAATATTTGTAGTTTAAATAAGTAATTAAAGTGGTTGCTTCAAAGAAATGGATTTCAAAATAAAACGAAAGTCAACCAAAGCTATCGAAAATGTAAGTTTGTTAGAAAGTTACCCTCACGATTTACAAATGTACAAGGTGCCACCAGTTAGGGACATGAGTCTAATAGAATTTGAAAGTGTGACATTAGATAGACTCAAATTACTTCGAATTTTGGAAACGGCCACCACATTGAAGGGTCTACGATTATACTCAGAAGAATGGAAGGAGTTCGTCTTACGTGAATTAAGGGCTCAAGGACTTAAATACTATGCGAAGTTATGTGAAAAAACAACAAGTGGCACACAAAAAGCAGACTTGCAAGCACGTGAGAAAGATCATATCGCTCATTTCATCCTCAGGCTAGCTCACTGTAGAACAGATGAGAAGCGTCGTTGGTTCATTGCGAGAGAATTAGAATTATTTAGAATGAGATTTATGACTATGGAAAGTGATACTATCGATTCGTTTTTCAAGCTGAATAATCTCTGCTACACAAGTATATCAGATAAAGAGTGTAATGAGCTTATGTCGTTCTTAAGAGAATCAACGCCTTATGACGATATTGAAAAATTCAAATTTTATAAAGTAAAATTCTATGAGGTTTTAGACCTGGTGCGGGCGAGGAAAGTTTTCATTAAAGGTGGATATGCCTACATACCAGACAAAGATTTCATATCAGTACTTTCGACACAATTCCGAACTCATTTAAAACAAACACTGGCTATCGCCCGTCACCATTTAGAAGAAATTGAACAGGATGAGCGGTTAGTTGGTTTACTGAAAGGCTTGCATTTAACATACTTAGGAAAAGACTACAGTGATACCAAAGTAGTTATTCCTATTGAAAGTATTGATTCTTTGTCCGTTAAGTCCTTCCCACTCTGTATGAGGCAGCTTCATGAGACACTGAGATCTGCTCATCATTTGAAACATGGTGGTAGACTTCAATATGGTTTATACCTAAAAGGCATTGGAGTCACTTTAGAAGACTCTTTAAGATTTTGGAGGGAAGAATTCACTAAAATAATGGAACCTGATAAATTCGAGAAGTCATATGCCTACAATGTTAGGTATAATTATGGTAAAGAAGGTAGCAAGAAAGATTATATGCCATTCAATTGCTTAAAGATAATTAACAGTACTGTTGGTCCTGGAGACTGCCATGGCTGCCCCTACAGGCATTGTGATGCTAGCAATCTGAAGAATAAATTAAAGGGCTATGGATTAGATCCTCAAGGTAATAATTTAAAATATTTCACTAGTTCACTTAAACACATTGATAGGTCCTGAGTTTAATTATTTATTAATTTGAAGTGGAAAATGACTATTTTTATTTATATTTGAAGATAAATAGCTATAAATTCACATGCCACCCTCGGTCATCTGTAAGTAATTTTAATAATTGGAAAATCGGTTAATCAGATTTAGCTAATTCAAATGGCAGAGTTGGAATGGCATGACTGAACCTAAGTTTCTATGATTAAGGGCTTTTCCTTTCATGTGGCATTGTCTTGTAGCCTATCTAATTATAATAAGTATGTTGAAATACATTTAAAAATGTCAATGAAACAATAAACGAAAGTAGCACACATATGGAGCCAGAATGATAAGAAAAGCTTTATCTCTATTGCAATAATAAAATTAGCATATTAAAATATTAAATTACATTAAAACATTGTTTTCATTTCAGCTGTCAATGATATAGTGGATACGGCCAAGAAAGGACATTTCCAAGTCTCTTGTAGCAAGTATTTTGATGCAGTCCACAATACTGACCTTGGCCTCGGAATTAATCACCCTAACCAGTTCTTTGAAGAAAGCCAAAAGCTCTTAAAATCAGACATCAAAGTTGAAGTGAAAAAAGAAGTAAAACAGAATGTAATTAAAAAGGAACCCATAATAAATGAAATTGAAGACATGGACTTTGACGAAATAGCAGAATGGAAAGAATGAAACAAATTTAATGTTTAAAAAATTTAATTTTAATACATACACAATAATGAGAACTTAAAAATTTATTTTCTTTTTATATACATAGCTCTTTTTGTCATCCTACCGCAATATAAACCAAATATAAAAATTAAACCTATGATTGATATACCTACTACTAAGAAATATTTCTTGGATGGAGAAGATGATATTTCTTCATACACATCACCTAGATTCAATAAATGTTCCTGTAACCAAAACAAACATTCTATTAAAGCGTTGGAATGTTAATTCAAAATGACACTAACATCAAATCATACTAAGAAATCACTCATACAGACACTAAGGGCCATATAAATAAACTGAACTCAAGCTTCAGATCGATCTTGAGTGCTGTTTAAGTACTAAATAGTCAACTGAAAGCTATAGTTAAAATCAATCTCAATCCTGAGTTCACTTTATTTATATGGCCTTTAACCACACCATCGCACCCATTACATTAGCATGCCCCTCACACTAACACTCGTCATCAGCGTCACCATGATAACTGGGTCTCAATAACAATACTCTTTCACAAAATAGAAATAGAAAAAACATTAGGATCACTTTGATGTTCAAAGTTTAAGGCTTGCTCGTTCATACAATGAAAACTATCATTTATTTCAATAACAAAATTCAGTATTTATATACTTACAGCATCCAAGAATCTGTACATTTCTAATCTGTTTGAAAGTTGCTTTTCGCATTCGGCTTCGAGTTTTCTGTTACTATCGTTTAATATAATCTTCAAACATTTCAAACCTGGAAAAAAGTAAGTTAATAAGTATTTAGTTCTATAATTTATTACAAAGACTGAAGTGTTAAGATGTCTGTACACAATGGGCGTCATGGGACGTCGACGTGATGTCAATGGGTCTTATTTGTAATTACTGAGGTTTATTAGACAATGCGTCATGCGACAAAACATCATGAGTGATGTGTGACATGGAGCGCGCAAAATATTGTAATGTCTATTGTTTAATTTTTTTTTACAATACCTCTATAACGCTGTTTGATTGCAATACCAAAATAAGTCACCATGACTGCGATTTAATTCTAAAATATACTCAAGTTTTAAGTTACGCAATTTAACTGCGGCCATCGAGCTTATTTTTCCATCCAGTAAAAAAAGCCATCCACAACTAAAAAAGGATTTTTATTTATATAAAAAAATAATCGGCTTCCGGACGAAAAATAATTTATAACTTTGATGTTTTAAGAAAAAAAATATTTATGTAATACAAAAATCTTAGCGAGCATTTAACACATTCCTTATAGTAACGAACGGCCGAACGAACCAGTATCAACCGCCACACATGATATTTAGCATTGAAAAATAAATAATAATAAAATTAAATTTTTTAACTGAATATATCTTACGTCTGCCAGCACCATGCTCCAAATCCTTGCAGTATTTCAACAAATCTAAAGCGCAAGCACGCTCTAACAATGGATCGGCCTCGATATCCACTTCAGTCTCTTCAATTATATTGACAACCTCTCGCGCGCATTCAGCCGAAACTATCTTGTGTTTCAAAAGGGCGTTTTTTAAACATTCCTCAACCTGTAAATACAATAAGATGAAATAATTAACAACCAATCAAGCATAGCCCAATATAAATTGATGAAGTAGCACGCTAAATAGGTGACCAATGTTCAAGGGATTTCTGAACGACTAATAAGAAGACGAAGATGGCAATATTGTCTCGTTTGACAATTAATTATATTGAAGTACGAGAAAATTTAAAGAAAGAAATTCTATTTAAGTATTCTCATTGCTGCAGCTGTAATTATGACGATCACATTATTTTCTTACCTGACCATCTGAATTAGTAATAGAATCATTTGGCACAGCACATATCGTCTGAATCTCTGCTTTACACAGTTTTCCCAACAGTGGGTCAAGTCTATAGTTTAATGCTTGTTCCTTTAATACATTTGCAAGTTCATTCTCACAAGGAGCTTCTAATTTAGACAACCTTAACTGTGCCTTCAAACAGTATAGCACTTTGCCTTGCAGTTCAACATCTTGGGGCTCATTGGCTGAAACAATTTGTTTTGTACCAATTAAGTTGCCTGCAACATTATTAATTTTGAGTATTATATCTAATAACCATAACCAGTACAGTTAGCTCTAAAGGTACAAGAGAAATTAGATAATTGTAAGTAGTATGTACATAAATATGTGTAAGTGTATTACGTATATGTATTAGTGACATTCACATTTGGTATTGCGGCCATATTTGGTGTTGCTAAGATACATTGTATACATACTTATTACACAGTTGTTTTAAAACAATTATGCCATATATGCCATTTAATTTACTATATAGGATCACTTGCTAGATGTAAGTAGGTATATATTTATACATTTATATATTACAACTTATATGGTCCATGTGATATGGTCTATATTTTGTTTCTACATATTTAAATACATAGTTGTGTGGTCTGTGTTGCCCAGATCTCCATCAACTACTTACAATACTTTTGAAAATTAATATTTTTCATAATTATTTACTTACCAATAGCTTCTGAACAAAATTTCTTAATGTCAGATTTACAAGCACTCTGTAAGTAATTATTAAACCTATAATCCATATTTTGTTCAATCATTCTGTTCACAATGACCAGTTTACAGTTGTTACTAAACTTTGGTTCTTGCTGATGAGCCTGGGAAAATATTAGATGAAATATAATAGACCATAATAGAATTAAAGTAGGAAATTCGAAAAAACATTTAGTATATCAGGTGATAGAACTCATGTACTTTGACCGGGGAGGTGCCACCACCACCCTCATAATCCTCCGTGAAGCAATTTATTGTGTTTCGGTATGGAGAGGCGTGGTTGCCGGCTATACTTAAACGCGAGGCGAACATCTTAGTCCTCAGGGGTAGCAACGCATCTGTGATCAAACTTAGGTATGACTCAATCGTACTTAAGGTTGGTTACTGATGTCCATGGGTGGCAGTGGCCACTTACCATCAGGTGGACTGCATGCTCGTTTGCTACCTTGACACAATAAAAGAAAAAAGTATAAAGTTTATATACCTTCAAGCAATCTAACATTGTTGCTGGCTCAGTGTGGTGACAATACATATCTATCATGTCACTGCAACTTGTCATCAAATGATAATCTATAGCATTGTCAGCAAATTCTTGTTTTCTTACAACAAAGAGTGCTTTCCTACAACTTTCACTTAACTTGCCCTTAGCTGTTTGAAGACATTCAAGTGCAGCAGACTCAGCATGAGGTACTGCTGGGCAAAACTCTTGCAGATCTTTTTTACAAGCCTCTTTAAGTTCTGGGTCCAAATCAATGCTCTCTTTTTGTTGGAATAATTGACTTCTCAACTGCTGCCTACATTCCTTAACAATTGTATGTTTCCTTCTAGTTATAGTATCATTCCTAACAATTTCACTCAAACACATCACAACCTGACTTTTAGTTTGTGCCCTTGGACAAAATCTTACGACATAGGACTTACAAGCATTTTTAAACTTCCTTGTAAATCTATAGTTTTTTAATGAGATCAATTGTTCATGTTCAATAGCTGCTCTGCATTTAATATTGCTCTTTACCTCTGCATCATTTTTGTGTAAAAATAAACATTCTAAAACATCATCATCATCCTTCTTACTTTTAAGTTCTGAAGAACACAGCTTTTCTATGGGGACCCTGCAATGGGTGCTCACTAATGCATTTAGTTCTATATGTCCACTCTGTATTTCTGTAAAATTTGTGACAACTTCCCGACACTTAGGTGCTAATTCCTTAATTTTAGTTTGCAAGCATAATATTTCTTCTCCTTTGCCTGTATTTTCGAAACACAAATTTGCCAAATCATCCATGCAAATGTCTTCTATTTCAGGTAGTAAATCTACACTCATTGCTCTTTGTCTCATTACTCTTCGAACTTGCTGTTCGCAAGCTGGTTTAAGTATACCTTTCAAATCAGAATTGTATGCATAATTGTACAAACATGGTAATACTAGAGGATCCTTTTCAGACTGCTGCTCAGTGACATCTGCCCATTGAATTTTTGCTTTGCACTGAATGACTGCATCATCCTTGCATGCTTTATAAAGCTGTGGGTCAAGTTTAAAGTCCCTTGAAATAAAATATTGTATTTGCAACAAAGCTGTTTCACAATCTGGAGTCATTTGTTCAGTACCCAGTTTTTCCATAAGACATGACATGACTCTACCATTGCCAACATCAACACCTTTGCATGCTTTATCAACAACAATTTTGCAAGCTTTACGCAACACTGGATCAACCCTCCAATCCTCACCAGGGTCTGCCTCTTGTACTAAAATCTCTAAAGATTTCTGACATGCCATACTTATTCTTTTGTTTTTCCGTTTTCGAGGTGTAGCATGTTCCATTAAACAGTGAATAGTTTTCCCACGAGCTTCAACACCTCTACAGAAGTTTGTAATATCATTGGCACAGCTTTGCATCAATTCAGGGGATAACCTGTAATCTTCCATTAGCATTTTTCTATGGTCAGTCATTTCACTAATACATTCTGGTTGCAGTGTATTGTTTCTCAAATTGCTTTCTAAACATAATAATATTTGTGCTAGCCTTACATCTTTGTCATCAACTACACCTTTCCGACAGTGGTATTTTCGTATGTCTTCTTTACATGATTTTACTAAACCTTTACTTGCTTTGTAGTTCATGATTATGTTTCGCTGAACGTAAAACAGCTGGTCTTGGCATCTTTTTGTCATTTCTGAAAAATATAGTTTTATTTATTGTTTAAATATAGTTAGTATACACAAAACAGATTCAGTAAACAACCTCCATAACAATTACATTATCTGAAGATCTAATTGAGGAAAACATTTAATATAATATAAAAACAAAACCTTGTTCATAGTGAACTCTGTTTTTCAGTATCTGCTAAGAACTTGAAACAAAAAACAAGGCCATATTTTAGTATGAATTCAAACCTGTTCTTACAATTTTTATCACATTAATTCCTCCTATCATTTGAAAACAAACATATCTTAGTTTATAACTTACAAACATGCTAAATTATAACATTTGTGATATAATGTAAGATAAAATACCTCTTTCATACTTATGTCTTGAGAGACATTTGTATAACAGTAAGGAACCTGGAAGTTCATCAGGACAGAATTTCTTTTGATCTAAGCTGCAAGCAGCGAAGACTAGCTTATCAAGCTGTAGTGTAGTGTATTTCATTTCTTGAAGCACAATCAATTCCGACTGACATTCTGGCCGCAGATTCTGTTCGAATCCTTGTAAGCATTTTAATGTGTGCATTTGTGACAAACTTTTTGGATCAGGAGGAATCCTACCACATGTATGGGCTTCGATATCATCCATACAATTTTTTAAAAAACTATTTGTTATTTGCCAATCATTGAAAATTAACGTTTCAATTTTATTGATAAGCCTCAAGCAGTTCTTATCATTAGTACTGGGTTTTCGTTTCAGAACGCAATCTATTGCTTGTACAGATGGCGTGAAACAGTCCATAATATTTGCCTCCTCTTGGCATGGTCCTTTTAACTTATTTTCAAGGAAGGATTTGTCTATTAGTTCTGCTTGTCGTATCCATATTTTATGCTGACAAATGAATGAAATTTGAGTTTTATTATTATGGGTCGCATTCAAAGCGCACGACAACAACGCTAAGTCATCATTTAAATGTGAACACTGTTTTTCGAACCATGTACATTCACTCAAATCAATTATGTATCTTTCTCTAGGAGTCTTTAATAAATTGTCTATTGCGTGTACATTTCTGACGTTATTTATTAATAAAACTGCCAAGACACCAATTACTTCTATGAATAAGAAATTAAACATTTTGAGTCGCCGGCTCATTCACAGGTTTAACAAATAGTCACACAAATTATTTGTACACATCACTATTTTCGCTTCATCTTCTACAATAGGTGCTCCTTATTACAACATAATACTGTTATTTATAACATGAAAAAGTCGAGTGCGCAATTAATAAGAAAAAAGATACCTCGACCAAAACGAAATGATGACAACGACAAGACAACAAAGATAAACCTAAAAATATACAAAAAATACACTTTTTCACCGAAGCTTGGTCCTTAGATTCTTTCTTTTTGAGCCAAATTTATATACTCCTTTAATAAATA
>DWNR01004745.1:0-10644 GCA_018250455.1 Polygonus leo
GACGGTGACTACTTACCATCAGGTAGCCCGTCTGCCTTATCGCTAGGTTTAGATATAAAAAAAAAAAAAAAAAAAAACTGCAGGTCCACTCGAACTCGTAATGCGGACTTACACTACTCGGTACTTATGAAGTATACTATTATCTCCTCAGATATAGCATCTGAGGAGTTTCTGTTTTATAAAAGATTTAGGAAGAGTTTGGAAACAAATCAATTTTATATTGTACACAGAGTTGACAAATTAAACTTTTGTATAATCCGCTACGTTAATTAAAGACATGGCAGTAAAAATTCGTGGTGTTTGATTATGAACCCCAGAATCCCTTTTATTGATCATTTACAATAGATCAGTAATAGGCTAAGATCAGTAAGATCAGTAATACGGTTAACAGTATCAGTAGTACAGTTACAGTTAAGACTGCAATCTTCTAAAGCAGGAGTCCGAAATTGAAATCCCTTCAAATCGCTCGCTTTTCAGTATAGGAAAATATCGCGAGAAAACGTACACACCTCAGAGATCTACAAAAAATAAATATAACTTTACTTCAGTTGGTAATAATATTAAACTAGGCATCAATATGATAAATCAATATGCTTTTACTAGGCGTAGAACTCGTTTAGTTCGACTCAGGAGGTACCACCGCCACCCTCATAATCCTCCGCGAAATTATTTATTGTGTTTCGGTTTGGAGAGGCGTAGCTGCCGGCTATATTTATATACGAGGCTAACATGTTAGTCCTCAGGGGTAGCAACGCATCTGTGATGATACTTAGGTATGATTTAATTTTGCTTTGGGATTACTGATGTCCATGGGCGGCAGTGACCACTTACCATCAGGTGGACTGCATCGTTTGCTACATTTATACGATAAAGGCGCTATAATACACGTATATCAATAAGTTTAGAAGGCAATATCAGTAATACCTATCAAAGACCACAGATTTACTAACTACTCAGTTGTTTAAAATGTACAATATCTTCACTTAAACTAAGCTGATTTGGATTGAGCCGCGGCGACGGCCAACAGCCAAACTTAATTTAAATTCTCGAAGCTTTGAATCGTCCTCAGATAATTAAGTTCAAATGTTACAATATTCATTAGTTTTCTGTTGTCGATTAAGCGATCAATTCCGCCTAGTTCAATTAACAGATATTTTAATAAGTAATTCGTAGAGGTAAATTAGAAAGGAAGTTTTATTTTTGTGACATCTAAATAGAGCGATAAAGCAAATGGACCATCAAATGATAAGTCACCGTTTTATACATTTGTAACGTCTTAAGAGGCTTTGAAGAAGAACTCTTTAATTTTATTCCATTAACGATATATGGTATGGTAGCTGAAACTACAGTACTATTCGCAATACTAATTAAAATAAAATATAACACAGAATTGTATATAATTTCCAAAAACCAGAGATGGAAAAGTAAGAATTAATTAATTTTAATTTTCACAATTTTTTCAACATTACCTTCCACTATATACGAGTAGTTACTTAGACGATAACCTTGATTGGGATTTTTTTTATCAAATTTATTTATGTCAACAGTTTTAAAATTATATTTTATTTGTACTATTTACATTGCGAATTGTACTTATGTGCGAAATGAACACATAAGTACAAGTTCACTAGTCGTAATGCGCTTCACCACACTGTCTGCTCTTCCACAATGTACAACTTGCTTGCTCAAGCTAAGCTGCTTCGGTTTTAATTTGCACTAAGCTGGTAACGTTGAAAGACAACAAAATTGCATTTAAATTTGTGAAATGCTGGAACATCCTTCGGTGATTAAAGTTTGATACAGACTGCTTTTGTTTATTTATGTTAAAGTAGTTTATCCAAATTAAACGTAGCAATAAGGTTTTTTAGGCAAGCAATTATTTATTTTAATACCATATGACGACTGGGCTGATAAATTCAGCAAGAAACTTAGCTCACTTGTGTTTTATCTGCTTTTACAGTATTCTCGCGGTCAATACTTCTCTCGTTCGGTCGAGAGCTTCACTCATCGACCGACTTTTGTGGAGTCGTCTTACTTTGATGATACTTCATTTAGAGTATCATCAAACGATAAAAACAGCTGTTAGCACAATTGTGTGTGGTCGTATGTTTTCATTCACTTTTGTGCATGTTGTTTGATTCACTTTATAATACCTATGTATGAATATCACACTGCTGTATTTAATATGACGGGACCTAGCCTAGGTTTATTTTTTTGACAAAACACACGATAGGTACAATAGCAAGTGCAGTTAGCCTAAACCGTTGTTCGCTAATGCAACGAAGTTAGAGTTGTGGTTGCCCGAAGCGCAACTTTAACGGTTAGCTACTGTAACTGTTTTAATTTAACCTAAGACAAGGGTCCAAAAGACACTAGTTTGATTGTGGACAGCATTGTACATGCGAAGTAAACTCTTAACAGCAGATTCACAACTCGTAATGCGGCAGAGGCAAATTGTACCGTCGACGGTCCCCCACAATGCACAACTTCCTCGCTTAGTATACAGTTGCTCTTTTAATTTGCAGTAAGCCGTGGTGACGGCGGGACACAACAAAATTGCATTTGAATTTTCCCGGCTTAAATCAGGGAAATGTAGTCCGAAAGGCTGACAAGAAAATGTTATTTTTCTATTTTGGTCAAAATGTTTACAAGGAATTTTCTGGTGAAATGTCATGAAACTAAAATAGAAACGCTAAAAACATAAAATACAATAAACAGGTTCAATACATTAAGAGGTTTTGCCATATTTTTTACAACTTAATTTAACTCCAAATTAGGCGTGACATAAATATCATTCAAAACTTTTCTACCGGTTTACCTAATTAGTTAATCTAGTAGTAATCTAAAACTAAACATGCTAATCTCCTAAGAAACTAATTTCAAATATACATAATATTTCTAAGTTTTACCCTGCACTAAATCTTTCTCTTTTACATAAAACCGTCGAGACATAATTACAAAAGTCAAGGTCTGTAATACGAGTGTAAGTGGTAAAGTTAAATCGACCGAACAGAGATGATTTTAAAGTACCCTAAAATAAATAGCGAATGTTCTCGTAACGGTCGGTGAGTCAGGGAAGTTAGAAAGTAAATGGTATTAGCATCGTCTAATCACTATCAAGGGAGCTCTTCGTCTAGCGCTCTGAACCCGACTGCTAGCGTTTCGGAGCCGTTCCTGTACACTTGCTTGCCCGGCCTGGGAGCCTTCTTGAATGCAAATAAGCATTCGGAACGCCTTTACAACATTGAGACGCTCTTTATTGAGCCTGTTCGAGCAGATAAACCGGCGGTTCGGTAAACATTCACCTTCCACGCACCTCCCCTCGTGTGCACACCACCGTTTTATAGAGGTCGCACACAGAAAGGGCGAGAGAAGCCACTCAATAATGGAATCCGAAAAATCCCGGCAAGGTAAAGTTAAAAATAAAAACAAAGTTTTATCGCGAGTTGGAGGAGAACAAAAATCAGGAGAAAATGCAAATCAGCGAGGAAGACGAACTTAAGCGGAGCTGTAAATGTAATTAGATTTTCAAGTTTACAAAGACAGGAGCGCTCAGGTTGGTAGATTTACTGCTGGCTGACCCATCTCCCTGCGGAGCACGATAAATGAGACGCCGCGAGGTAGCGATACTAATTATCCTATAGGTAGACGGCAGAGGCAGACGCGTTACACCATTTGCGTTCACTCTAAATCTTATTAGTACACACAGTCACTGCAATCCGTGTAATTAGTGCAGATTACAAGGTAATTACGCTAATGAGAGTTACAATTCATAACTTTTGAAGCTGTAGGCGTATAAAGTTTAATTCTACATCAATATCCTAATTACGTTCTTAATGAAAAACGTCTTACAAATGTATAAATATTATGACTTAATAATTAATATTAATTCCTCTTGTCATCCTAATATTATCATTGTGAATTTAATATTTAAATTTTCACAGTTCTTTGTTGTAATATAATCAATGCGTTATTTACATCAGTAGTTATATATTTACTTAATCATTAGGAAAACAATTCACTCGCGTAGTGCAGATGTGGCCTTACATGTTTGCCAGAAGGTCCCGGGTTCGATTCCCTGACAGACATATATATGTAGATTTTGGTGTACTCGTGTGTGTGTTTCCACCCACGTCACAGGGAATTCTAGTGTGGGGTCTTGAGTGTATAAAGTATTATTTCTTATTGTTTAATTTCTTTCTTCGAACTTGCGTAGAACCATTTTGAGATATCTGTGCACAGCATTATATAGTGATGACAAAGATAATGATAAATAATTATTAAAATATAATTACTTTAGGTCTAAGATCACTTTAAACAACTTATTCTTAAAGTATATTTAAATTTAGTCATTGTCATATTCATATTATGTTAATGTAGACGATTTAATCAAGCTTGTGATAAAAGTTTCAGTAGAATTTTTACAAGTATACGAGAGAAAGTGTGTTTCTTCTTTTCCAACATTTTTACAACATACTTTGTAGTTACTACTAACTCTAACTGTCCCGTATTACTTTCTGTCCAAGCTCATACTTCGATTGGTATTATAAAAATAAGTAAAGATTATTTAGTTGTGATAATATTTAGCTACATAAAAATACGTGTCAAAACCAAATCCGTAAAGCCAAGACCTTGTTCGATTCTTTTCGCAAGCAGATTAAAGTAATCACTTTTTTATTGGGCGAAACGATCGGAAACACATTTTTTCACGAATTGCCAAAGAAAGCTCATGTAACAGCAGCTAATGTGCGAAAAAGCAGTGGATTCTTAATGCGTGATTTATACGTAGATTACTCACTGAATTAATGTTAGGCGTGAGCAAATATGTGCAAATTAAATTTCGTTTTCACGTGCAAATATTTGAATAATAAACGTTTGGTAAAATGGTTTTCATCGCATAATTGTTTTGAATGTTTACGCAAGTCGCAATCTTCAATTAAAAATCAAGCAAGCAAACCACTGCAATGCTTATACACTACCTACCTACTTTATAGATGCCTACACTTTAGCTACCGTAGCACTGTAGCACCTAATATAATTAGGTAACATTTACCCAAATAGTATTAGCATAAGACGTCATTAAAGTTTTACGCCTCCCCTGCTTCTACATATATATTACACATTATTTATATACAGATTACCCGTTAAAAACGTTTTGCTGTTAAATGAATTAATTCTATGTTTGTATTTTTTCATAAGTGGTAGGCACTTTTTACAATTCTCTTAGTAATATAGTCGCATTAGCACCTATGGGTAAGGAACTCAAATAAGATTGGATCATCATAATGTGTAAGACAATGATAAGTAATGTGTAACTTGATTCATACATTAATCAAATTTAATATTACTCATAAATGCGCGCATTTTCGTGCGTCATAACTATAAGAGAGAGTGTGTCAAATTTTCCCCATTTTTGCAACATTTTTCGTCGATACTGCGCTCCTATTGGTCTTAGCGTGATGTTATAGCCTTTCTCAATAAATAGGCTATCCAACACTAAAAGAATTTTTCAATTCAAACCAGTGGTTGCCAAACAAACTCTTCAGCTTTATAATATTAATATACATAATATAACAAACGCTTTAGGCGACGAGCCATTCCGGATTACTTGTACAGTATAAAATAAATCTTAGCATTGGTACTAAAATACATATATTAACGCACATAACCTACAATTTGACGATTGTTACGAAAATTTAACTCATTTTCTCGTGCGATTCTCGTAAATGGTCATAAGTAGTCATTTGTAGCTTTAGTAGGTTATACAGCATCTAATATCCACAGAGACTACACACTACTACTGATACACGTGACTCTTTTAACTAAATTATGGAAATATTTGTTATTTTTGTAATATAAATATACCTAATATACTTATATATACAAAGAGGACGCATGTAGTCTGAAGGTGATCTTTTTCAAGGTAGTTTATTTATTACAAGCTTTGTCCACAGCTTTGTACGCATTTATCATAATTGAGGTAGGATAGTATTTATTCCCTTCTAATTGTCCACCACCACCAGGGATCCAAACTATTGGATATGAGAAATATAATTTTATCCGTAACCATAACCGAATCCGGCATAAAAGTTACAAATTCTTTCGGAGGGGGCGAGTAAAAAAATATTTTATTTTATTTTTATAATATCTTCAAAATCTAGTATCCACAACTGACGAATAATCCCAAATAATTTCATATCCGTAACCGTATCTGAAATGGATATAATATTATTCATATATCCGCATCCACATTCATCCGAAATTTCATATCCATAACATCCCTGGTGCATTCAACTAATCTAAGCAATATAATTTTAGAATAGGGATTGCGAAAAAAAATAAAGTATCCCAGCCATAATGAGGGGCAAGCGTTTTTCACATAAAATTAACTTCAGTTTAATACAAATTTAATGTTGAACGTGGATTCGTGCAACCGACATCCATCGGCGAATTAATAAAATTACACAGATTTAAAATTCTTTTTACCCTGTCCGCATTAGTAACGAGTAGAAAGAATATTAAATCCATCTTTTCAATATAATTTTAAGCTATTCTTACCCTATTACAGTATGTTACTCTTAAATTACTTAGTATGCACTTCTTTGAAATTGTTTCCTATCGATTCGAAAAAGAATACTCAATTGACGTTTAAATGACGTTTAAATTTACTGGACTTGACGCTGAAGCGTTCTTTTGCTAGAATCAAGATAATACGGAATTTTCTAATTAATGTTTTATACTTCACACGTCTCAGAGTGAATTAGTAAACTTCACTCATCTTGATATATTTTTGCATAATCTCTTAGATATGAAGTTTTACCTACAATGTTTAGCTTCGGCGAAAAGCAATTAACAGTCAAAGTTAGTAAAATACTTACAGTAACATATTTCCTTTCCAGTTCTAGATATACTTATGTTTCACATATATACATAATGTAAAACGTTAGCTTCAAAATTCGCCTTTATAAGAAATTCGCATTAGGAAATCGATAGGCGTGGGTCACAGTACAGTACAGCAACTTTAAAACTTGGTGCAAAACCGAGCCAACTAGTACTTCATTTATATCTAAGCGATGAAGTCAGCTCAACCGCCAGCATAATAGTCTATTGTTTCAGCGGAAAATAAGTTTACTATGCACCAGTTGTTGCATAATAATGTTATAGGCAAATTATTATACTGCGAGTACTGCGCCATAAACAATTATTCCTCTGACAGCTACTTAGTATTACGTAAATGTTGTTATAATGTAAAATACATCATTCATAATGTAAAATAAAATAATGTAAAATTCAGACATTTTATAAAGGTTAAGTTACATTCATATACATTATCATAACTTAGTCGAAATATTTTTGAAGTAAAAACTTCTATAGCAACGACGGTAAACAGGAATGGAATCGCGTCATCAACAGATTTACGCTTAAGGTATTGCAAAATGATCTTTAACTTTTTAACGAGTAAAGTCAAACCGCGTTAGCTATTTACCAATTATTAATTTTGAAATTTTAAAATAAAATTTTAAGTTTTCACTTCTATCGGCAGTCCCTTTGACTGCCAAGTTATTATTTCTTAACTTCCATTAGGATAAACATAAATTATACATAAATATGGTAAGTATAAAAGAAAGCGCGTTAACTGTTAATGCACAAAAGTGGACCAAGTGTCCTCTACTGGAAAAGGAAGTCCCTCTATAATCTATCCATTTAAACATATCCGTTATATTCGAATGCAATATTGAGTTAGAATTATAAAGCAATCAGGAAAAAAATATTTTATCTATATTCATTAATGAATAACTACCTAATATCACAGAAAGTAGTTTTACTTCCTATTATTATATACATTTCTTTACATTAAATAAACGGAAGACTATGTTAATTTTCTTAAATTTGTATGATACGCACTTTCTTTCAAAGTCTTTTGTCCGTATTTTCATAAAGTTACCAGAGCTATAATTTCTCATTCCAGTTATCATATCATTTTCTGTGACATAAAACATGAAATAACAAAAGTGCTTACGAGATTTTTCCTTGAGTTGTAATCATGTTTTGATCCTATAAACGTTTTTGTCACAATACGAGATGTAAGATAAAAGACTTGATGTTTTCATTTTAATATCATTCTAAGGGTGTTTTAATAATATAAACATTTTAAGGATCAATCTATGTTGATACGGCTGATCTTCTCAGAACCAAAATTAAATATGCTGTGGGCGCCTTTCACTTACAAAAGTTCTCCGCCATGCCGAAAAATAAAACTGAAAATAAATTAAGATACAATGATTAATTCAGTGCTCTTAAAACTTCGAGATAAATCCCGAGAACACGGCATGCTTTCAAAGAAGAAATTTCAAAACTAGTGAGTGATATAACTAAACGAATACCCAAAAAGTTTACGTCCAAGTTTCATCCAAGTTTTGAGAATGAAGTAATGTGGATATTCGCAAACGCCTTGGGATTATCCACGTGCATGAAACTGTTATAACAAGCACACTAAGTGCCGACAAGAGAGATAATGCATGGTTACTGCTAAGATTTTTAACTTTTAAAGGAGACTGGAGAGCAGAAACTTGCAACCCTGTTTGTGTATGAACGAGTTTTTGTTTATGAAATCTTAATTTAGCAGATATATTTCAAATGCAGTGTCTTAAGTGATATAAAATATATATTCTTATATGGTGATGGTATGTATGGCATATTTTTATTTTTTTATTATATTTTTATTTAATGTATATACAGTCGTTTGGATAAAGGTTATTATTAAATTATAATAGCTACTTAAGATTGACCACGGAACCGTTGCTACAACTAAGTGTACAAACCTTGCTTTTTAATCTTAAATCTACCCAGCAATGATAAGTTTATACTTAAAAAACTTGAATTACATTTCGGAGAATTATGTGGGTTTTTCTTTACGTCTGTAAAACCTGGAACGGATATCTTCCGCCAATAGAGCCGACGGAGGGGTATGTGCGACTTCAACCCAATAAAAACAGACGGTGTTCCTTCGCTCCGCTGTGAGGCGGAGCTGCGGGAACGCTTGCGCACACATCCTGTCTAGCCTGGTGCTAGACCCACGGACCCACCGAGTATTATGTGGGTGCGGGTCCCCGGTCGAACTGTAGGTGTTCTAAGACCGTCTTAATAACGTACTGTCCATCACTCCATTTGTCTATGACAGCCATTTTATTCATCCATCCACCAGTACGAGTACTTATTATTTTGAAGATATAACGTTATATAAAGCAGAAATATAAGTAGCAATCTGTACAGTACGAGTCTATTAGTCATCATTACTTACCAGATTTGCAGGGTTGTCCAGCAATGAGTTATAAAAATCTTTGCTGTCATACAATGCTAAGGTAACACATATTTTAACCGTTTTCACAATAGCTGTTTTTGTTATCAAAACTTCAGTATAGGATGTTGACAATCCGTGCATTCGCTGCGCATACAGATAAATTGAGTACAAAATAGTCCACAGTAAAACGGATACAGTTCTCGCATGAAACAAACAGTCGAGGTTTATGCAAATTGGGCTCCTTTGTATTTTGCCGGATTAAAATATAGTGGGAATTAGTTCCGTGTCAGATATCCGGGCAGCGGCAGCGGCTCACTTGATTTTATTGCTCACTACTTTATTTGAATGGTTGCCTTTATCTGTACGCCTACTTTGATTTCAAACAAATTGTATTCGTAGCTTAGATTACCTCATATTCCCGTCTGAAAGCGTTCAAACGATCTTCAACTCTATATGTTCCAATCTAAAGCTTGAGCGCCACAATTAAATGGGTTTTCACGTAATTGGATGTAAAGAAACAAATAAGTGGAACTGTATAAAAATCTCGTTGAATGGTTCATTTGATACAGAAATTGCTTTCGTAAACTTAATATTAACCGGAGTTTGAAAGACCTGTAAAATTTGAATTTTTCCGTGGAATAAAAGGAGTTATTCAAACCTACGCTCTTATTTCTTCGGTCTAATGATGTTGAACGATGCGACAGTCTCTGCATATTCAAGATAGCCCCCTTGCCCGTCATTTAAAAAAAATGGTTTTCCTTTCATGCCCCCTCCTCATAAAAGAACCCCTTCGTTATTCAAAAAGACTTTTAGTGTTGGCCGGCGTCGCCCTTATTGAAGCCGTGGCAGTCTATTAGGATTATCTCAACTTCCGCTTTGGTTACGTATGCCTACTATAATTTTCATTAAGCTTTGTAACGCTTTCAATTGTCAGTGCCCTTTTCAAGAGCCAAGTCTGGATTTAATCTTTATTATACAGACACCCTGTCGCCTTTTACGACAATTTCTTTAGAGTGCAACTTCGTCATATGATAACATTACACTGCATAAACTTAGGAAACTCACATATTCTTAAATATTATCTTTGTCGCGCTTATTTTTTATATTAGAGAAGTTAATAAATTTTGAAATGATTATGAAAACTTGTGGGCCAATTCGTCGTAGGTTAAAAAATACTTATTTATACATTTATATTTAACTAGCTGACCTGCGCAACTTCGTTTGCGTCATATAAGAAAGAAGGGGTCAAATTTTCCCCGTTTTTGCACATTTTTCGTTGATACTCCGCTCCTTATGGTCGTAGCGTAATGTTATATAGCCTTCCTCAATAAATGGACTATTTA